>CM074451.1:590000-650000 GCA_037101425.1 Elopichthys bambusa | reverse complement strand
AAACAACCAAAAATAATAATAATTTCACTTCAGCTTGTACTATTCTGGGTGATGTTTTAAAAAGTAAGTAAGTAAGTAAGTAAGTAAATAAATAAAATATTATATTAGAGATGCACTGATTTATCGGGCAATAATCGGTATCGGCTGATAGTTTAAAAACAGTCGATAGTCAGGGCCGATCTGTCAATCAGAAGAGGGTGGGAAAATGCACTGCATTTGAGCTTTGTGTAAAGAAAATGCTAAGAAACCAGTTTGATGTTCAATATTAATAGTAATTGTATGAATTAATAACATTCAGAAAGTTAAGAAATATTAATTTAATCTTCAGAATTTAGTTAATGTGCTATTAATTTGAGTAATGTATTTGTTTATAACTGATACCAGTTGCTCTGAAACTAGTTGATGAAATGGAGAGAATTTTATTTGCATTTCTTTCGAAATATAATAACTAAAAATATAATAAATTATTAATGACATAAAGGCAGAACTCCCAAACTATCGGTCCCATAATCGTATCAGCAGATATCACTAAAAAATTGGTGCATCTTTAGTTTATATTTATATTATAAATTTATATTATTAGAATTTAAAAGAAAAAATAAATTCTGATTTAATGTCGAAACTATGACAAAATAATTGACAGTCAATTTATTGACCAAAAAAATTTCATAAGTCATAATTATGAAATCAAAAGTTGAAATTATGACAGTATTAAAAGTTAATTGAAACAGTAAGTAGTAAATGTAATAAATCGAGATTGACATACCAACTCAAAACGGACCCTTCCCCAGGAGTTTGACTGACAGGCGACTTAACCAATCATAACGCCAAATCCGCCTTTACGTCGGACAGTGCAGTCAGGGGAGATTTAGTAGATTAATGTCAGTGGACTTGAACTTAAAAAAAAATGGTGTGTACTGACGTCTTTCCGCGGTCGAAACAACATTCCTTCTGATGTTCATTCATGTTTATTTGATGCTATAAATTAACTAGTAGGAAGAGATGATCGAACCGCTTGAACTGAGGCGCTACAGCGATCTGTCACGACACATTAAAGAGACGGCATTTATTGTTTAAACTTCTTTAAAAACTACAAAATTTGTTTCATATCAAAAGTAACCTGCTCTTGTCTGTCGACGCAATGTATTTTCACTCCGTGAGAACATGTCCGACCATCGCAACAGTAAATAAAGGGGGCGGGTCTTTGCGAACGGTCAATTATGACTTAAAAGTCATCAAAAAGAATTGAAACTTTAAATTAAAATGTAAATTTTGACTAATGTCAAATACGACTTAATTATGATACAAAGAGACGAAATTATGATTTACAACAGCGTATTTTTCTTATGTGGTGGAAATGGTTTTCCCATATTAACCAAAAGGTAATTAAACAAAGTACTTAAAACTACACCAGCCCCCTGAAGCCTCAGATTAGCAGAGGAAACTTCACCTGTTCGTGAGTTTGCGGTGGTCCTCCTTCAGCTGAGTTAACTCGATCTGAAGTCTGGCTCTCTCGTTCGCGGTGGCGTCCAGACTTTTGCGCGCGTCCGCGAGCTCGGTCTCGTACAAGCGGCGCACGTTCCCGACTTCCCTGACCGAGCTCTCCTCCTTCTCCTCCAGGAGGAGCTGCATGGATGACTTGTCATTCTCCAGCTGTCGGACCCGCTCGATGTAGTTGGCCAGGCGGTCGTTGAGGTGCCGCAGGTCCTCTTTCTCCTGCAGGCGCGTGAGGCGCGTCGGGCTGACGCCGGACGGAGACGCGCCGCTCCGCCTGGAGGAGCGCGCGGTGGAGGCGCGGCTCTCCATCGGGGTGGAGGTGATCATGGCCATGACTGACGCACTTTACCAATGGCGTCTAAAAATATAAAAGAGCAGACGCGCTCAGAAACACTGATATCCAGCGGATCGACTGACACAAACTCAGAGAAGTGAAATAAAACAGGGTTTTGACGCTTTGCACATGCGCCACAGGGTAAACGTCAGCGCTCAAACACGCATATATGTAACGCACGCGCTACCGGGCTGTGAGAAGACGAAAAAGACGGGATTTTACTGAGGTTTGCTGTTGTTTCTCGCAGAGTAGCGGACTAAACTCAATTGTGCTTCATTACTGTCAGCTGCGCAGTGATGTCACATCACATCACAAGACCAGCCGGATTTAAAGGGAAAGATTCAATAAAAACAAACGCAGCAGACGTTTATCTTAATATTGCAACACATTGTGTTTATTAACTCTCAATTTAGGGTCATTTTTATTTGCCTTAAAGTGTATGTTTATATATATATATATATATATATACGAGCTTCCATAATATTTTTGCAGTGGTTGAATATAAGTAAGCATTATTAAAAGCATTATTTTTTCCTTTACAAATTCCAGCCAAAAATGCATAGTTTCATGTAAAATCAGCACACTTTAATAAACACCCTCTCAGCTACTCCACACCCAATCTATTATTATTATTGTTAGCAAAATATACAGTAAGAACTTTATTATTATTATTATTGTTTAAAACCGTGGCATTCATAAACTTCACCAATAGATGTATATTAGTTTATTTAATTCTTTTGAGAACACAAGTGTTACAACCGTCGGTTCCGGAAGTAAAAATTGATTTTTTTTTAACGATAATATATATACGCTGTGAGCTACGAGGTTGTTAATGGATGGTATATAAGCCATCAGCCCACATTATTTCAACTTATTCAATAATTATTGTTTACAATAACCATGTTTAACAGCAGAATTTGTGGCAAAAAGCTACATTACCCATGATGCTGTACAGAAAATTCCACCAATCGGAGAGCAGAAACAAGCAAAATGATCTCTTTAGCTCCGCCCACTCCTATGAAGCACTGCGAATGTAATCAAGCTCTCAAAATACTTAAATATATTTTGCAATAAACTTAAAATATATATATATTTTAAACATTTGAAAATGACTAGTTTTATAGTCCTCCATCGTTTTTAATTCGATTATGCTGTTCGCAATGCTTCATGGGATTGTAGTTTACAGGGATAGTCCACCCATCAAGCTGTATGAGTTTCTTTCTTCTGCTGAACACGAAGGAAGATATTTTGAAGAATTTGAACCATTGTTTGGTTACAAACATTCTTCGAAATATCTTCAGCAGAATAAAGAAACTCATACAGGTTTGGAATGACTTGAGGGTGAGTAAATAATGACAGGACTTTCATTTTTGGGTGAACCAGTCTTGTATTTTTCTCCGATTTTCAAATACTTTTTTGCTTCAAATCAAAGTTTGTAGTGTTGTGATTCTCCTCGTAGCTGATTGGTTTGGCTCCTCTTTAACAGATATTTAGATATAGTTCTCGGTGACTCTTCTTCATATGCCTCAGTAGATTCCTTGAGTCTCTGAAACTCCTTCCACACGCAGCGCAATCGAACGGTTTCTCTCCAGTACGGATCCTTTGGTGCGTCTTCAACCGACTGAAACCCTTCCCGGTGCGGTTTCTCTCCAGCATGAATCCTCTGGTGATTTTCCGGTGCTCCTCGAAAAAGCGCAGCTGTGAAAAAGTCTTTGAACAAAAAGAGCACGTGTACGTCTTGGTGAATAATAGGCTTCTCATGATCACACTGACCGCACTTAAAAGGCCTTGATCCAGAATGATAGCGGAGATGATCTACGAAAGCCGTGTGAAAGTCGCTCCGCATAAGTATTTCTCTTTCTCTCCGGTGTGAATTCTCCTGTGCTCGTGAATCTCTTTCCACACTCAGAGCAGGTCAAAGAATCGGCATCTGAGCAACTGGAAGATCCTTCTTCCTTAATGGGATCCTGCGGTTCCTCCTCCACTTCATTCAGTTCTTCACTTTCCTTTTTCAACTTCAAATAACATGGTAAACCGTCACAAATCAACGTGAGACGAAGTAGAAGTGAATGGCAATTTAATGACAGAAATCAACGAGGAACAAGTTCTGTTAAAGAAAATTAGTTCTGAGATTATATAAATAAAAACAGACATTTAGTAGAAAAATATTATCAGTTATTATAATAGGTTATTTATTATTTAACATGTTCTACTACAGCATTTATTAATCTTAGCCAATGGTAATGTTAACATTTACTACATTATTAAAATCCAAAGTTAACATTTGTTAATATACTGTGAACTAACACCAAACAAACAATCAACAACTAGATTTTTTACTAACTAATAATTAATAAATGCTTTAATCTTTTATTTTATATTGCTAATTTTTAGTTCATGTGTTAGCTAATGCAATGAGACCGTATTGTAAAGTTTTACCACAGTAGCCTAATTTTATATTTGAGTAAATTGCTTTATCTTTTCAAAAATTTTTTTATAATATTTAACAGCTTCTTTTGATTATATAAATACAACCGTGTTTACATTTTTCGAAATAATATTATGAGGTATTATATTTATAATAGGTCATATAATATCGTTTAACACATTTACACTCATTCGCTTAATTTAATGTCAGAAATTAAACATATTATCATTTCTGAACACTAAAATGGAGTATTTTACAGCGTTCGCGCTCAAAACAGTGCTCATTAAAACACCAAAAGGGAGAAAACAAACAAGTACATCACATATTTTATGTAAAAAGACATTAAACACTCACCAGCTGTTAAAACTAAGTTCTTCTTTCTTTCTGTGTTTTTGTTCCGGCGGGATGATAGCGCCATCTGCTGTGCTGGACTGAGAAAACAAGCAACGGCGCTCGCGCTCGACGTAACTGACGTCTGACAGGACAAGTCGTCGTTCAAAATCTAAGGTGAGACACTTTTTACTTCACAACCAAAAAATTAATTTTAAGTAACATGACAGTAACGACAGAGTGACATATTCGGTGAGAATATCATTTAGCGGCAGATATTCTGACAAGAAAGGGCGGTTTTCTGGCGCCCTTTTTTCAGTCACGTCTGACAGGATTTCTGAGGTTAATAAACTCTATTAATGACTTTTTAAAAGGCATAAAAATAACATACGAATAGCGACACAGTGACATATTCGGAGAGAATATCTTTTCATATTCTGACAAGAAAGCGCGGTTATCTGTGGCGCCTTTTTCCAGTCACGTCTGACAGTTTATTAAATCGTATTAATTACTTAAAAAGTTAATAACACGACACTGATATATTCTGAGCCCATTTTAGGTGCTTTCGAACAGTTTCAAAAATGTTAGAGAAACGTTTTAATCATATGATCCGTCGAGTGCAGGCCCTGAGGCGATCTTTTGTAGAAAGTCACGTGCCAATTTCACCTCCTCTAATTATAGCAATCAGAAAATTAGCTTGCAAATCATGGCCAAACATAATTGATCTCCTACTTTTGCATGATTATAAGTACATTTTTATATCATACCATTGTTTTCTTATTAGATACATAGTTTAATTTATTGCAAATGGTACATATTGCAACTTCTTATACGATTCTTTTTAAAATATGTAATAACAGAAGAAAACAATTTTATTTAATTTGTAAAATGTAAAGCATTTCATTGTAAATAATTACAACGTAATTATATTGCAGACTAAAAATAGTATTTTGTTACTGAAATTACAGATATACGGTATCCAAAATACAACTTATTAAAATATAATATTAAATACAGAGTTTATTGTTTAATAAATAATATTTTGTATTATAATGTTGCCATACTTGGTTTTGAGAAACGGTCATGTAATCATGTGATTGGAACATTCGTCACTTTTTCATTAAAGCAGTGGTTTTATCTTGCAATTGGTGGTTCCGCTTCATTGCAGGATTTTGTCCTAAAAACTAGAGTTTTTACGCACCTCATTTGGACACTTGTTGAGGTGCGGCGAGTCCTTGGCTTTTCTTCAAATTCACATGTTGCCATGAATAAAAATATAAGAATGTAAGAACATAATTCAGTGAAAAAAATTCGGTCCTGCATTTGGTAAAAATGTTTTGTTGACGATGTATTTTACCTTTAAAATCCGAGATGTGGCGTACCCTTCAATTTAAATTAATATCTTTAATTAATATTGATTTCCAAACAAATGGATGCCCTTAAACTTTGTAAAAAAGATAATCTGTTTTTTCCATCCTGATTTTCATTGTAATTTTTCATTTCATTTGGCTCATTTTGCCGATATCCGTGACTCACTTTTCAAATGTTTTAAAATGGATCATCAGGGGATAATATGGCCATATTTAAAGATATTTCAGGCCACAAGTTGCCCATACCTGATCTAAATGGTCATGGGAATACATCTGGTAACATTCGTTCTTCAATCTTTAAGGTAGTTTAACTTTTTTCCTTCTGTCTGAATGTTTTATTGATAGACAGTCTCACAGGTTTATGCATCAGTATATACAGCTGTTTATTTATGATTTTTTTTCAAAACATCTTATTTACTACATACAATGCACAAAATAAATGTGTAATGGACATTCAAGGGAAAAGAGAGATCAACACATATGAGATGGTACAGACCAAATCAGGTGTACACTGACTGACAGTTTCAGAACGAAACAACACAAATTATACACAAGTGTCTTGAGATTTGTGTGTGTTTCTAGTATTAAAAATGAAGTGAGGTGTGTTTTTGTGATTTTGGAAAGTCATGATGGAGTCTCTGAGATCCAAACAGTGATCCACCAGTGCTGAGGTGCCCTTTGTGTTCGAGATTTCTCTTCAAAAAGCTTCTCTTTAACAACTTCAATGCATTTCTTTCAGGTTTCCATAATTCTCATGAGAATTAAACTATTTTAGGAATAGTTCACCAAAAAAGTTATAATTTACTCACCCTCCGCCATGCATTATTTTCGGTTTCCCATGAAGCACAACGGGAGATGTGAGGAGTTTCTGTTTTCCACACAAAGAAAGTGGACAGTGATTTATATGCCAAATCCCAAAAAGGACAAACATATAAGTATCATATTCATGCACTATATTCTAGATTGGAACATGGCAGGATAAATCACCGCCGACTTTCGTTGTATGGAAAGCTTTAAAAATGACAAAAATAAACATCTCATTTTGTGTTTCACAGTTTTGGATGACATGAGGGTGAGTAAATGATGGCAATTCTGTAGAGAAAACCTGGACTAACAGAAGAAACCAGTGTCAGTGGTGAACAAGTCTCAAACAGACGAGTACCGAATCCAGAACAGCATGATAAAAGTGCTGCTTTTCCAACCAGCTCATCCCAAATGACATGAATTATCATTCATTCCTTGAAAACACCTGCAACCAAGCAATGAACAATTAAATCAGTGAGATTTCTTGATCTTCGGACGACTAAGCAAATTACAATACTGACTATTTCTTAAATCTTGTGACAGAATTCTTGATAGAAAATGCCATAATTGACCTAAAACTGCATATGTAATTACGCCTTTGAGTGAAAGTTTGTAAATATGGAAAATAAGGCACCTGATTCCAGGAGCGTTCTCTCGGACCGTCTGTCTGAGACAAATGTGTTTGGATCTCTAAGAAACCATCCAGATTTTCCTGTTGTTTTGGTTTGTTCGATTCTGAGAGTCAAGAATCACAGTCAGACTGAACAGATTCACTCGAACACAATCTCAAGGCTTCAAAAAGGTCCATGAACGCAAGCGCTTCCAGCTACACAAACTCTTTCCAAATGTTTTATTTTAGCGTAAACAGTGTTCTTCTTTGGCCAATTTTCACTTTCCGATCAGATCTACAGTCACTGGAACAACTATTTGAAGAGTCAAGTTAATGAATTCCAAATCGACAATTATTATTTTTTAATGGAATATTGTGTATCTTTTTTTAATGAATGTGCCTTGTAATCTTTAATCAAAATAACTTCCCCTCCCATTGCAAACGACAACAATCCAATCAATTCCCAACAGACAAAATCAAGTCCCACCCTCCACTTTTTTTTCTTCTCAAGAAGCCGCATGCTTGCAAAGTGTTGAGCGCTAAAAAGTGCTAAGCGTTCAAATCTGCATTTGCATACTTCGGTAAAGTACGTTTCAGGCCTGAGAGTCATACATCAACCCTTCATTTCCAAATTCAACAGGTGTCCAGTCTGACTATGAGCTTCAATCTCATAAATGAACTCTGGGCAGAACTACACCGAAACTAACGCCCAACCCTGACACGATCCCAAAATAAGGCTTTGGGGTGTAGGCACACAGAGGTTCTTTCACTGAGCTAGCATGGAGAATCCGGTTTTAATAGTGTCAAAACATTGAGAAGTAACCTGTCAGTCATACAACGCGAAATTATACGACTTCTACGCTAAATAGAGTACTAAGTATTTCTGTCTGTAAAGTAAATGCTGGTGGCGAATCTGTACGTGTGTGTGTTTGTGTAGTTTAGGGGGAAATGGATGGAGAAATGGCTGAGTGACAGTGAAGGTTTATAGTTAATAGAAGGCGTTTAGAAGAGTTGATAATGAGGGAGAAAACAGAACGAGAAAGGGGCGTGTCCAGATGGATGGATGTATTTGAAAACATGTAGACAAAATGGAATTAATAATAAGAATAGCATTAATTATTATTTAATAATAATTATTACTTTACTATTATAATTAATATTAACAATAATAAAAGCATGTATTATAATAGTTATTATTATAAATAATATGACGTTATGAGGGAACCCTTGATTGAGTTCCCACATGGTTAAAAAATCTGGACAGACCATCAGGACAAAGAGATGCAGAGAAATAGGAAAGAAAAGACCAAAGAGAGCAGCAAGATTGCGCTAGAGTCGAGCTGTTATGCTATTAGCTCGAATACAGATGAAAACTTCAATGCTCATGCAAAGCAGACGTCTGCAATGCCCGGTCATGAAGACATGCAGTTTTTCCAATGCTAAACAGACAATACTTAAAACTAGCTTATTTAGGATACTTTGGGATTAGCTAGCTTGGTTGTCAATGCGTTGACATTCTGCGTGAGAAAGAGCGAATACTGACAGTTGCTAGCGGTCAGGCTAGCGTGAGCATCTCCCCGCGATGAAGTCGCCAAGACGTGAGCGTTTCATCTGCAAGATCTCATTGAGCGTTTGCTCTAAAAAAAAACGTCCAAGCGAAACGCTCGTTAACATACGTCTTGGGGTGGTGCGTTCAGGTCGTACTGGGAAGTTCGTATTTACGAGTCGGAAAGTCGTAATTACGAATGACGGACGCAATTGCAGGCAATAAAGCAACGTTTAAGCTACAGGCTTATGGGGACGTCTTGAGGTAAACAGTCCAGCATTTGAGACAGAGAGGAATAAATAAGTAAAGGATTTAGTGTTTCTTAAAAAAGAAAAACAAACAAACATTGAAATGGTGTGAATGAATGAGAGAGGTAGTTCATTTTGGTTAACAACGGCACCTGGTGGTTTGTGTTTTCCTTAAACAATCAGCATTCAGACAGTCATCAACGATTCGTTCACCCGCTTCGACGTACGTACACGTTTTCCTTCAGCTAGACTCAAGAAACCCACTGTAAGAGCTCCTGTATTTCTCAGGGGGAAAGTGCTTGATGGGAATCATGAGCGCTGGGTTTCTTCAGTCTAGCTGCGTGGCACAAGACCAACCGAGAGCTTTACAAACACAATTAGAGCTGTAGGTTGGTCGGTTGCCTTCAATTCAGCCAAGAACATCCAACAGAGAAGGTACAACCTCCGCAGGATCTCTGTGACTGACTTTTAACTGATCCAAAGTGCATAGACAGTCCAGAAGATGGTCTCCTACTCATCCACAACAACTTCCCCCTCATGAAAATACTGATGAAGGGACACTGGGGTGACAGAAACCCCAATTTTACCCCATTCAGATGTCCATACGTTGACACCCAATGAAGCAAACCCAAAACTGGCAGGACTCTTGTGGCTGGAGGTCCTCTCTATTTTAGCATGATTGAGGTGATGAAGGCAAAGCCTCCTGCTAAATCCAGAGCGGGACAGAGACGACTTAATTCCCTTGTTGATTGGATGCAAGTGATCCAGTTGCGTTTGAGTATCGCAAAGGCTATGGAGGCAGAGACGGTCTGGATCCGGGGGTGAAAAGGAGCATTCGCAGTTGCAAAAACACTCCATCATTGGCTAATAAACTAGAATAATCCAACCAAAGCTTATCATAACTGGTATATACACATGTATCTGCAATTCGGTCTGTCGTCCAAAAGGCGGTTTCGCCATCGTTCCTCCAGATGCTCCTACTCTCGAGGAACCGTCCAGCTCTTCAGAAGTCTTTCGTTTACAGCTGAGATAAAGCAGACGTAGTCTCTTTCATTAGCAGCCAACGTCTGGACGAGCTCCTCTTCCCGTTTCACCCGCAGTAATGTTAAAGCTTCGACGAGTCCTTTGAACGGACTGTTACGTGTGTGTGTCAGGTTGGCTGGTTTGAGGCAGCGGTTGTAGCAAAAACAAAAATAAAGCACCAGTTTTGAGTCGTCTGAGATCAGAACACAGTCTGCTTGAGATGTCTCGTTGATTTGCAGAAATAAAAATATAACAGAGTCCAGTTTGATGTCTCAAAATCCGTACAAAACTAAGCCATGATAATCATTATAACAATAAAATTCAATGTGGAATTCGCACCTAAAAGCATCAGGAATAGATACGGTCGTAAAAGCTTATTATGTCATCTGAGAGAAAAAAAAACACCAAAACATATGAAAATATCAGATTTGCATATTTCTCCCAAGCTTCTTTTCTGCTGATTAACTGTATTAGCCTATCCTTTTTCATTAGACATATGTACAGAAACAATACGAGTGGTATTTACAGCTCATGACCACAAGAGAGCAGCGCAGAACCGCATGGAATGGGACGCATTTATAAAACAAGCAGAACTGGCATAAATCGTTCATGAAACTGCTCTTGAATTCATGCAACATCATTATGAACGGTCTACAGGAATTCAATGCATTGGGTTAAAACAATTAAGGGAAATTCTATGTAAATTGGCGCATTTGTGCAACAACGTACATAGACCAACCCTATTTCCATCAAAAGATCATAAAGCATGGTTTTATGAACCATTTGAGTTGTGGATCATTGTACATTAAGTAAAACAGGTTATTCTACACAACGCGACTGGGACAGTTTACCTAAAAATGGTCTGACAGACAATTCTGCTTGGGTTTCATGAATGAGACCCAAAAATTGATGACGACATAAAAAACCAACGTTAATCAAACAGCGATGTCTGCTTTAAAAAACAAAACAAAAAACACGATATTGGCGTATTAACAGCTCTGCAAAATCCAGCACTTTAGTAAACGCGTATAATACATTGAGTTTTATGTCAAGATCTGATAGCAGGGTAAAGTAAGGCCTTGTCTTAGACTAAATCACTGTAGAGATTTAGATAATATGAGGTTGAAGCAGCCGGATGGCCTTGTTATGAGTGATAAATAACAGAGCAGCATTCGGGCTGATCTCTGGGGCCGGTTCCTGCGTTTCGGCTCTCTTGTGGTCATCTAAGTTCCTATCTATACAGACATCAGACCAACAGGTCAGGCCCCCTCTCTCATTTTAAAGTGTGTGAGAGTGTGTGTGTGTGTGTGAAGTAGTATGTCTACAATTTATCATGAATACTACTGACAGATCTATCAGCCGGGCCAATTGGCTGATATTTTTGCAATATTTTGGCCAATAAATCTGCTCACAATTGCTAGTCAAAGTGGCCACTGTCCCAAAACCTAGTGAACTCCAAAATGTTCTGAAAAGTGACTCACTACCTAGGCAGTATCTCACTTGAATAGCGTTTGACCTGACTTGCAATGGATTTAAACAGAATTGGACACTGGTATGTTGCTAATCAAAGTGAACCGCTATTTTGTGATACTGAAGGAATTAGAAGTATATTTATTATAATCAAAAATTATCTTGCATGTTATTTCTAGAAATAGCTTATATGGCATTATAACTACCATGAGGCTTTAGAGTCAGAAAACATTGAGAAACTCTAGAAATAACTAACAGTCATGATTTTATTTGAAGTTATTTTTAATTAGTCAATACACTTTCATGTGGTTTTTTTTAGTATTTTTCAGTATATGTTTTAGTTTATGAAAATCATCTTTCACGATGTTGAGTTAGAAATGCAACAATGCCGGTGATTGAAACATTCAAATCGCAGTCTAGGATGGTTTTTCCCACCATTTTAGCATGTTGCAATGCATTGTGGGATTGCATTCGGTGAGAAGCATATGGGTGATGCTCTGTTTTGGGGAAAGTTTGTTTTTAAAAGTAATGCATTACAATACTGGGTTACTCCCTACTGTTTTTTTCTTTTTGGGATTATTTTAAAAAATAAAAAAAAATATATATATATAAAAAAAACAAACATGAAAATGTGTTTTATTAGGGCTATCGATTAAAGGTGTTCATTTTGTGTTCATTAATGCGTTAAAATCAGTGTTGGGGAAAGTTACTTTTAAAAGTAATGTATTACAATATTAAGTTACTCCCTAAAAAGGTAACCAATTGTGTTACTTAGTTATTTTTTATGAAAAGTAATGTGTTACTTTTTCTCACTTGGGCTGGGCTTGCTTGTTTGTTTTTTAAATAACAACAAAAACATTTTGGCAAATGTAAAGGCCTTTCACACCAAAAGAAAAATGAATAAGCCTCAGGCTGAAGGAAATGCAAATTCATGCCTGAACAGTAGAGGGCGCAGCTCAAACAAACCTTTCAGCTGTGCTGCATTCTGGAACGCTAAAGAAGGAAGTTCAAGACACTTACTTTAAATCAAATGTTAGTTTTGCTTAGTATGGTTGAACTGGATTATCGAAAGGTCAGCAGCAAAGACGCTGGTTAATAAAGTGAGATTAAATACATAAAGTATATTTGTTTAATTATCGCAGGTTTGTGCAATACTCTGAGTTTGCATTTCACGGTTTTTATTAATTTTGACGAATACTGAATCTGTTTTTGTGTAAGTGAGATGAAATTTAGTCTAAAACTACAATAACCGTCATGTTCACACACTCCTGCACTTACTCGCGATTCTCTCAACATGGAGTCAGGAGAGCTGTCAATCAACACATGGGAAAACAAAGTAACTTGCATTACTTAAAAAGTAACAAGATATTTTGTTGTAAATTTAAAAGTAATGCGTAACTTTACTAGTTACTTGAAAAAAGTACTCCGATTACGTAACTCAAGTTACTTGTAACGCATTACCCCCAACACTGGTGATGCTGCCTAGATTCGGGACACATCTTTTCGTCCCAGGAACGCACCTACGTCTTGAAATGCCATCTACGTAGGACGCTCACTAGGTTTTGGGACAGAGCCATTGTGAATTGGAATCTAATTTTGTGTACGTCACACAAACACACAAACACACTCCTCTATGCGCATGAACTAGGAGAGCCTGCTAATCCTATTACAACAGAGGATCACCTGGCCATACGTTTTCATTTAATACAATCCATCTCTCTCTTAAATATAAATATTAGTGTATATGCATCGTTCTATTCATACATTATTAATACATTCCGTTCGGAATTACCTCTAGCTTAAAAGCGGGAATTCCGCAACATTATCCAGACCTGTGCACCACCCTCACACTCACACACACACACACACACACACATATATCTCTCTCTACAGCCCCCCGTATTGTGAACTGTGACGCTCTCAGTGTAGAAGCGATGAGCTCCCGCTCGCGGCCGTCTCAGGAGGAGCAGGACGTTTCCGGGGCTCCGGAGCGTTCCGGGGGGCTCTCGGATGCTAGGACACCTCGCTGCCGAACACCTCCAGCACCAGCGGCGTGAGCTGCATGCTGTGCTCGGGCTGGAAGGACAGCGAGCGGTACTGCTTGGAGTGCTCCTCGTTCAGGCTGCGCAGGTCGGCCAGTTTCTGGATCATCTTGGCGTACAGGAGACGCCCGCCGGGGTGATGGATCCGGATGTATGCCTGCAGGACGTCGCACAGACGGTCCTGCAGGGCTTCGATCCGCCCGTGGTCCTGAACGCCTGGACGATCTACAGGAGAAGAAGAGACAAATTAGTTCATATAGTAGATGCTTTTGAATGGGGATCTTATTACAATATTACCGCCTCTTAATCTGCACGTTTCCACCCATCCATTTTGTTTTTGCGAGCGAAACTGTGTACCCGTTCTAATGCCACGGCAAAAGTTCGAGCATGCTAATGCTCGTTGGCTGCACAGACGAGCACTGAACCCTGGCAAGCTCGATTGCTAAAAAAGAAGCGTTTCTGTCCACGCGATATTTTGGAATAAATATTATAGACCATCATAAATCATAAACATTAGCCTGGCGTGTATGACTCTGTTTGGCAAACAGGTATGCTACGTATAGTCGACGTCCATATGGGTTTTGCACAAAAGGTTAACATGCTAGTTGAATCAACTCCACAGCAACTACATAAATTTATCCACTAACCATTAAGAAACGTCTAAAAGTTGTAACTTGTCTCTCCATCAGTGTTTGAACAATGTAAGGCTGAACACCGTCGTCATTTTGGCTGCGTGAGATTCTCCAGCTTTGTTGTTGTTGAGCGACCGAAGCGCGAGCTGTTAAAGCTCTGCCCTCTTCTGGAAAGGGGGCGGGAGCAGCAGCTCATTTGCATTTAAAGGGACACACACAAAAACGGCGTGTTTTTGCTCACACCCAAATAGGGGCAAATTTGACAAGCTATAATAAATGATCTTTTGAGCTGAAACTTCACAGACACATTCTGGGACACCAGAGACTTATATTACATGTTGTGAAACGGGCGTTATAGGTCCCCTTTAAAGACTCGCTGTGGCGAAAATCAAGTTTTTAATGTTCTTTATATGCCTATGTGGTGTTTTTAATATGCTTTAAGACAAACCATGTGCACATTTTTAGAAGGCTGACTCTGAGATGGCGACTGGGAACACGTTACGTGTTGACTTTTATTCAAGTTCTGAATTAGCCTAGAAAGAGCGCAAAGACTGCTCCCTTTACGATCACTGTAAAGTTCTCACGAACTCACAAAGTTTTGTTATAATCAATAAAGTTGCCTACACTGCACAATGAATCTCTTATTCAGATCGCATCTACACTTTTGTTAATGAGAGGATTCGCGAGCGTGCAGAACAAAAACTCGCGATTTGAGCGACGAGTAGATTCTGACTCAAATAAACACCCCTGATTGGCCACGGCGTTCAAGAAATCAATAAACATGACTGCGATTGGCTACACTGCTGGAAACCTTTGACGTTCTCCAGAGTGCGAACACAAATACACTCCTCTGTTTCATCAATATGATATTATTACAGTATGAACTGAGGGTTTTAGATTAAGGGTAGCGAAATATAGCGGTTTATTCCAAATCCAGCGCTGTGCTGAAATGCATCAAATATGAGATGAAAAACGCAAACACACACCTGGTGACAGCAGGCAGATGGCCATCAGCAGCACATGTTCCTCTTCATGCATGTTCAGTTTCTTCAGACCCACTTGAAACTTGACCAGCGGCTCCAGCAGCGCCAGAGTGTGACCCGCTGCACGTACACACAGGTGAGAGCGTTTACAGTGCGTCCCTGTCTGCGTGAGCACGTTAAGTGTGTGTGTGTGTGTGTGTCTTACCCTTGGTGACATCATTGACGCAGTATTTGAAATCTGGTCCTCCACAGCTCCAGCTCATGTCCTCCAGACTGAATGACTGATTCGACCTCAACATGATGATCTCTATGGCGCTGGACTTGAGCAAAGCGATCTGATCTTCTGCCGTCAGGTCCCTGAGACACACGACAGACAAAATGCATAAAAAGCACATAAATCCCCTAAATGTGCATCTTGAATGCCGCGCGAGTCGCTTTGGATAAACGCATCTGCCAAATCAGTGAAAGATATTTTGATTGAGCTCCACCAACTCAACTGAAGACTGCTTTATTTTCTGAATTATAGTTGTGAAATTATCAGCTCTTATTACTTTTGGGCAAACTCAATTTGGATCAAGTTCACACACATATTCCAGATTCTTCTTCGGTGTTGCTTGTGCTGAAACTGCTGAGCAAAGATCTGAACGAGAGACCAGCATCCAACATTAACACTCACTAACTGCCAAATGGGAGTAAAAACTGGCTTTGGTAAGTAAATAAAACCATTGATCACCATTTAACTCCCATTAAGATGATAAACGTTCGGTACGGTGTTGTTTCAGTATTATTTATGTACTATTATAAGATTTATTCATATTTTGAACTTTTTTGTATGCTTTGGTTTTTATTAGTTTTTGTTTTAGGTAACACTGATAGGATGTGCAACATGCATAGTATAAACTGAACTGCGAGAATGAAAATCAGACGCTCGCTTCCTGTCTAAGTGGAAGGTTTTTGGCTGGAATAAGCTGCAATGTGGGTGAAACATCACGACACACGTCGAAAGTCGAGGAGAACGGGAACTCACCTGAACCCAGGGATCATTTTGGCGAATCCGATGACTTTCTGGATGCTGTAGCTGACGAGATCGGCGAGATGCGGCAACATGGACAGACGCGAGTTGTCCTCCTCGCTGGAGTCTGGACTGCCGCTGCTGTCCTGATACATCATCAACAGATTACTGAAGTTCAGCTTAGTGTCCACAGACTCTACAGAGACAGCGGAGAGACATTACGTTAAATACCACCACAGCATGAGCTTGAGCTGTGCATCTTTTTTGCCCCGTTATTATACATATATCAGATATTATATATACAGATATCTTGTCATTTGCTTCTCAACAGGGTTATTATCGTTAACTAAAACTATTAAAAACATTTCTGTTCATTTAAATATAGCTAATGTTATTTTTTTTCCCATAATTACTAACAAAATATATTTTTGTGGTTTTTTTTTTTTTTATATATTTTATACTGAAGTACTAAAATAACCAAAAAATAATAAATATAAAAAGAAAAAAAAATTACAAATAATTTAAAATGACAAAAAATACAATTAAAATGTAAAGTATAAAAATACTAACTAATTCAAAATGCTAATGAAAACTATAATAGTTTATTAAAATGCAGAATAAAGGGGCGGGACATTTCCCAAGCACATTCGAATCGCTTGACCAATCACAACACTGCTCCAGCCGATCAAAAATACAGTAAAATGAAATGTAAATATTAGCTGAAACACTTAAACTAAGCGAAAATTAGAAATGTTGCCTTGGCAATAAACTGAAATAAGTTTAATTTGAAGCACTAAATTTATTAACTGGAAATAAATAAAAACTAAAACTGAAATAAAAATAAATTAAACCCAAATAGCAAGATTCAAATAAAACTAATAAAAATGACAAAAAGCACATAACGAAATTATTAAAAATTAACATGAAAACTAAAAAAAAGCTAATTCAAAATATTAATAAAACTAAATATATTTTTTTTTATATATTTGACTAAGAAAATCCTATTTTTTTGCATTGTAAATGTGTTTCAGGGACAAATTTGTGATCAAAACGACAAAATACTATATCTGGGAACATCAGTTACAAAAACCATACATGAATAAAACAATTTTTTAAATCTATAAATGCAAAACATTTTTTTAAAAATATATTTTAGGATTTATAATTAGCCGTATATAAAAAGCTATAGAAGTCTACGGAATGTCCCATACACTCGTGTGTGTGTGTGTGTGTGTGTGTGTGTGTGTGTGTGTGTGTGTGTGTCACCTGGTGAATGGTTGAAGGAATCTGATGAGGCGTCAGACAGAGAGTGAAGAGACGCGGCTCGACTGGCGCTGCGTGTGACGGGACCCTCGCGGACCGGAGGCTAAACGTATACACAGAGTCAGTCAAATATATCTGATATCACAAACAATTAACAGCATCTCCATTAGAGAAAAATCCAACAGCAGAAATAATTACACATGCGTCGATCTACTTAGAAAACAACAATCGTTTCTGTAGGCTAGTCCTGCTGAACCCCAGCTATTTTTAGACTGGAGTAATGATGCTGAAAACTCAGCTTTGATCACAGGAATAAATTACATCTGACTATATATTCACATTTAAACTAATGATATTTCAGTTTTTACTGTATTTTTGACTGACCCTGAATCGGACGAAATCAGAGTAGGAGTCGTCGTAGGTCTTGTGATGCGCCTCCACCAGTGTGTTGATGATCTGCATCTGCTCATCGCTCAGACGAGGTTTCCGCGCCTCCCGCGCCGCCTCCTCCTCCTTCCTCTTCAGGATCAGATCCTTCTTCCTCTGCACCTCCTCGTCTGTCAGAATGACTGAGACAGACCAGTGACATGAAGGATGAATGAACTGAACAAGTGTTGGGGAGCAAAACTACTAACCAGGGTTATCTAAAACCATTAAAACTAGGGCTGTGAAGCGATTCAAATTTGAATCTAATTAATTATGTGTCACACACCAATTCTGGCTGAGAAATTACCCTGTCCTTATTGCGTTAGATGAGAAAAGACATTACAAAAAGAAATATTTTTGATTCAACATAGAATTCATTACACATGAACTTTTAAGGCTGGCATGAGTCATTGAATTATTCACTCAACCAATTAATTCAAATGGCTGATTCATTCAGGAGCGAATCAAGTCTTTATGAATGAATCTCTGAATCAACAACTCGCTTGATTTGTTAAATTGTGAATTCATTCAGTAATGAATCACCAGTGCGTGTTGTTCGGAGAAGCACAACGCTTCTGCTGCGGCTTTGATTGGTACGGTTTGGCGAAACTGAGCAAAAACAGACAATACTGTGTCTAAAATTTAACATTCAATATTAAGTTCTTGTTTATTGAACTGTTGTATAAAAATCAATATCACATTTGCAATCATGCATATATTCGGGGAAAACGGCACTCTTGCTCGTGTGATATTGCCAAACTGTATCAATATTATATAAAAATAAAATCTTGAATTTTAGTGGCATTTTATTATGCTTCATCACGCAGTTAGTCGTCGCCCTGCGTCATGTTCGTAACTAAACTAAAGATGACGTACCGGTCTGGGCCAGGACAGGTGCGTTAAAAGTATTAATAATTATTTTTTCCATAATTAAATTGCACAAAATTAACACGTTTAATCAATATCCCTGATAAAACACACACACACACACACACACACACACATATATATATATATATATTTTTTTTTAAATAAATGACAAGCTACAAAATTATTACAATTTAATTTAAATTAATATGAAAATGGAAATTATAAAAAGAAAAACGAATTCAAAATACTAATAAAAACATGGAATAAAGGGGCAGGACATTTCCCAAACACGCTCGAAGCGCTTGACCAGTCACAACACACTGCTCCAGCCGACCAATCAGAGCACACTGTGCTTTTCAGAAGGAGGGGCTTCATAGAGACAGGAAGTGTTACTGACAGACTGGGAAGAGAGGAGCTGCAACAATGGAGAATATGAGGAAAATAATCAACCTGTTTTAGTAGAGCACAAAAACAACATTAAGGCATAACAGGTTGTCTTTGAAAACTATTCATCTGAGTGTAAAACATTTTGTCCATTTACACACATTCTCACGCTGGTATTCTCGAGCTCTTGGCTCAAACTACAAACACCCGGGAAGGTGAGGACGGCGGCCAGACTCTTAATCTCAGAGACTCTTGTGGCAGTTTTTCAGACGCCCAGCGTGTGGCAGAGTAAATACACACTGGTGACTGACAGCCGAAGCCACTACACACACGCTGTCCACGTCCAGATCAGCACGCCTGTCGAGGGCTGTTGTGCATGACGAATGTTTCCCTCGAGTGGGCAGAGCGGAACGGGCCGGTGACGGTGCCAGTCTTGTGCCAGTCTGGACCGTGCGCCATCTGTGCGTCTGTCTCTATCTTATGCCTCAGTCGGGGATCTGAGCGAGCTTGAACTGTTACCAGAAACACATTTGCACAAAACTGGAAAAGTGAGAGGGATTCATGCGGTCAGCAGGAGAATAAAGCTTGTACATATTGATGAGAGATTACGGAGACAAGTGTTCTTTCTCAGTCCATCAAACCTATATATAAACCTTTTTATTACTTGGGTGAAATGAGTGAAAACACACACACACATATATATATGAAATTAAATTTTTTTTTGCTATATAAAATTTAAAAAAAAATTCTCATATTTCAGATATACTGGTATATATGCGCTATATATATATATATATATAAAATCTGAGACAAAAATATTACTGTAATTGTAAGAAACTGATATAAAGAAATGCAAATGTAAGAGTATCGTATTGGTTAACAGTCCAGTGTTTGTTTACATTGAACTGTTCCCGACAGGAAAACGCATGGATTAGTCTGAGAGACTTGATCAATTACCCAATTGAGTGATTTAAAGTTCCATGTAACGAATCCTGGATTGTGACGTTCCATTTAGAGACGGACTGGAGCGTCGGGAAGAGATCCAGGGATCACAAACATCACATCCGACTCTGGTTTCCAGCGTTCCAGAATGTCATGATGACATCACAGAGTTCTAAAGTGTGAGATCAACATCTCACTGGCTACAAAACCGCTGACCTTTGACCTGCTGTCCTCATCCGACCGTATACGACACACAAAGAGGCCTCTTTATGCCCCGATTGTATCCGTTTTCTCTTAAAGTAGCGATCTGCCTCACCCACAACTCCCACCCGCGTCTGAATGAAAATCTGGGTCGGCCCATTGTGCAACTTCATGGAGAAAAAGCATCATTGTTGGCTCTCTCGCTCTCGCACTCGCTCTCTCTGTTAGCAGGGTTTGGAAACAGCAACTATTTTTCCCCAAATGAACTGCGTGTTTGTGTGAGAGAGTGTGTCGGTCGATGTGTGCGCTCCGAAAGATGTGAATCAACTAGTTTGTGTTGAAACAAAGCAGATGTTTTAATTAACGCCGTTTTCTAACACCTTAGCAACTGCACAGCGACACCCCGGCAACCGCTCTAGGAACATGTTCTCCACAACAACAGAAAAATCTAGTTGTTAAAATAATAATAAAACGTATAATTAAATGTAGTTAGATTAGTCTCTCACATGGAAATGATGCCGTATTTAAAATTAAAGATAAACAATTAACCCTACAGATTATATATATATATATTAACAGTTAGTTCCGGTTCGCCGAATCTGATTGGCTTGCTTCACAATTTGTATCACTCCGCTAGTTTCTGCCGGATCTACACTGGCAGCATTTCTCACAGCGAGCGTCAATGATGGAGGATCAAACCCACTGTAGTTTTAAGAGTTTTTTTAGGTGAGAATATAGTTGTTTAGGCCTCAAAAATGCTGTTTATATACATATATATATATATATACAAAGTGCATATTTGAAACCGTGTTATTCTAGATCTCAGTATTTGTGCGTCTGAAAGGCTTTAAGCGCAAGTATCTCTGGAGTGTTTGGGGGCTGGTCTGATGCCATTGTGGTCGTTCTTTCATATGATGATTGTTCGCCCCGTCTTTATGGGCTGTGGTGTGACCTCTGACCTCGGGTCAGCTCTGAGGGCGAGTGTGGCGGGTGACAGACGGACACTCACATTCCTTCATCATGCCGATGTCGACGCAGCGCTTCAGACGACAGGCCTGGCAGTGACGCCGGTTGTCTTTGGTGATGGTGCAGTTTCCATTGAACGGGCAGGTAAAGCTCGCCTTACGCTTCATACTGCGCCTGAGAGACAGACAGAGAGATGAAGAGTCAATCTATTAAAGATAATATACTGGTACATGGTAAAACTGAGAATGTATATATGGTATATTCTGTCAAAATACCAGTACTGCCACAGTAAAATCTTAAGTTCAAAAGATCTTCCAACTCATCCCAGTCTCTGTCAGGCTCATGTGTTTATCACTGCAGTGGCCGTCATGAACACTGAAAATACCAGAGCTACTGTTACAACAATAAATCAAAGTAACTATGGTGACTTGGGGATGAATCCAGATCCTTCACCTGCATCAAAACGCATAACAGAACGCCAGAAATACTACACACACACACACACACACCTCAGTGTCATCTGTAAACACACGCAAACCAGCCAATCAGAGGCTGACAGGTTTTGATGGTGACAGTGAAAGAAAACTGGCAGATTATTATAAATGCCGGCCGTTAATATGGCACTGGTCAAAACAAATTGTTTTGAGGCGTTAGTTCACCCAAAAAAGAAATTTCTGTCATTATTTCTTCCCCCTCGTGTCGTTCCACACCCGTAAGACCTTCGTTCATCTTCAGAACACAAATTAAGATATTGTTGATGAAATCCGATGGCCTGCAGCAATAACACTCCCTTTTTCAGTGCCCAGAAAGCTACTAAAAACATATTTAAATCAGTTCATGTGACTACAACCTTAATATCATAAAGCGACGAGAATACTTTTTGTGCGCCAAAAATAACAACAATATCTAGTGATGGCCGATTTCAAAACACTGCTTCATGAAGCTTTACGTTTCAAATCAGCGGTTCAGAGCGGCAAAATCACAAGTGTTTTGAAACTTCAATAGTTCACGTGACTCTGGCGGTTTGATACGCGCTCCGAACCACAAATGATTCGTAAAGCAGTGTTTTGAAGTTACGATATAAGTCACTATTTAGTTATTTTTGGCGCACAAAAAGTATTCTCGTCGCTTTATATTATTATGGTCGAACAACTATTGTCACATGAACTGTTTTAAATATGTTTTAGTAGCTTTCTGGGCATTGAAAAAGGAAGTGTTATTGCCGTCAATGCAGGCCTGACTGAGTTATCGGAAATATCTTTGTGTTCTGAAGATGAACGAAGGTCTTACGGGTGTGGAACGACACGATTGGGAGGAATTAATGACAGAAATGTCTTTTTTGGGTGAACTTTAAATAGTAGGGATGCTCCGAACAGGATTCAGCTCGACTACTGAGTTCTTGTCATAACGATTGGCCAATACTGATCATGTGATACGTAAGTGATATGTAAGCGGTCACCATTAACACTGAAGATTTCACATGATTTCCAATAGCATGTTTAAACGTAATAGCTATAACGCTACAAAAACACAAGGCATCGTCAAGTACATGGTCTCATTTGATAGAAAACCTTTTGAATTTTGAAGAAGATGGTCATGTTTAGAGGTTAGAGGTTAATTTATTGATTTATTTTGTTATTCATTCTTGACATGATGACTATTAGAAAGTATATATGAATCATTCTGGGCCAAATGGAACAGCTCACATGTGTAAATAGATATTTATAATTACACAGAATAAGTAATAAGATCCTGTTTGATGAGTGATGATCTGTCAATCAAAAGTGATCTGTCCAATCCAAGTGCTCTCCAGCCGTAAAACGGTGTCTGATTGGTCTACACACACCATAGCTGAAATCCAGTTCTTATTGGTTGAACTTTCAAACACTGCGTCATGTTCACAACGCAATCTGATCCCGGAAGTCCTATTGCTTAGGCGAAGCAGCATGTCAATGTCAGGATTTTCTCATGAGCCGCGCATCATGTTATGTTGTGTTTGGGCTCGTTTGAATAAAGAAGTGTGATTTACTATGGTTTACTGAAGTTACAAAGCAGAACCTGCTGCAAAAAGCCTCATGTGTATACAGTTTACATGCGCATCAAATTGCGATCGGTTAGTCACTAGCAATCGAGTCATTGAATGTGATTATCAGACGACATTGATCTGCGGACGATCGATCGGAGCATCCCTAATTAACAGCTTTACGCTTTTGCATTTGACGGATACAAGAGTCATGCATTCACTGGGAATCGAACCCATGGCCTTGGCGTTGCTTATGTCACTCTCTGAATGCATTCCCTTCAGGTGAGCGTGACTAAATCACAGAACAACGTTTGGAAAACGTGCTTCAAAGAGAGAGCGTGACATCTGACAGACACCTGCAGATTCTCCTCAACATCCACTTCCTCCACTGATCCAGAACAGCGAGTGGACATTTGAGTGGATGCATGATGGAAAACAGGATTTTTCCCCTCACTTTTATTACAAATAATGAATGACCATGAGCTCAGTAACTTATGTAGGACTTAAGTCTTTGTCTTGATGAACGTCACGCTAGAATAAAGAGTTCAGCCAATCATAAAACAGATATATATATATTATATATATATATATATATAGAAGTATTAAAGGTACAGTAACATCCTGTGTGAAGCGTGTTCCCGTCTCACATTCAGATGACATTTTATTCCACGGACGTCAGTGACTATATCAAGGCGTGCCGTCCTGTACCAGTCTTAGTCATTGTAGCTGAAACGACTTCTAAACAGTCGGCCCATTAGGTTACATAAGCAGATATTTTTCAGCACGGTCATAAAACCAAACGTCTAATGAGCTGCAGACAGCAGCGGTTCTCCAGAACCAGACGCCGATCCGTCTGTCTGTTCTGGACGGCCACGCATGAACAACTGACCTTTGGGTGGATTTAATGGATGAAAATAACACCGGTTCACAATAACACTAGTCATTTTACTGTCCTTGCAGAAAGTCAATGATGTGTTTGTTTTTATAAACATGTCAGCATCAGTGATAGAGCCTAAATAAATGCAACCTGGAATATCATACTACTGGTCGAAGGTTTGGAATAATTAAGATTACTAAATAATTGATAATGTTGAAGACAGTTGTGCTGCTTCATTTTTCTTTGATAGATAGAAAGTTCAAAAGAACAGCAGATTCTAATTTTGCTAAACATTCCATTTTCCGCATATTTTGACAAATTAATTTCCAGACAGAAATTGACTTTTCGAAGCATTTTAAAGAAGTCATGACATGAGAAATCAGATTTGCCTTGATATTTTGACATATAAGAGGTACCATCCTGCAAGTCCTGGTAGTTTAAAACATCCTCCTCATTATAAACAAAGCATTTATTTAATCAAGTTCCAAAAATGGTTTTGTTTTGATATTGCGGGGTAAATACATTTGCATATGCCCGCCTCCAGAGCAAGACATTCACAAATAGTTCATCATCGCACCGTAGGCTCCGCCCACTGCCGTTCAGTCACCTGACGTCTGATATTTGCCTACACTAGATGAGAGCGTCACGTCAAAAGCAAACAGAAGTCATTATAATGACTGACGCTGTCTACAATGATATATGTTTCTATATATTTGGGTTTTTTTTTTGTGCAAAACACTTTATTAAAGGGTTAGTTGAATTTCTGTCATTATTATCCTCATGTCGTTCCTCACCCGTAAGACCTTCGTTCATCTTCAGAACACAAATTAAGATATTTTTGATGAAATCCAAGAGGTTTTTTTTATCCTCAATAGAAAGCAACAAAATGATCACATTCAAGGTCCAGAAAGGTACTAAAGACATCGTTAAAACAGTGCAGTGGTTCAACCTTAATGTTGTGAAGAGACGAGAATACTTTTTGTGTGCAAAAACAAAACAAAAATGACCACTTTATTAAACAAATTCTTCTCTACCCTGTCAGACTCGTATGCAGTTTACGTTCAGCGCTTCTGTGTTTAAGTCCGAACGCCGGCTCATTATTGTTTTAAATACTTTTCTGAATCTTGAACCTTAATTTTGTTGCTTTCTATAAAGGATAAAAAGGGTAATTAATGAGGGTAATTAATGACAGAAATTTCTTTTTTGGGTGAACTAACCCTTTAACATTATAAGTGAATCTCAAGGAATAGATTTCAATATTTAAATCCATTAAAGGGGACCGCCTTATTAATATGTAAATGTAATATAAGTCTCTGGTGTCTCCAGAATGTGTCTGAAGTTTCAGCTCAAAAGATCATTTATTATAGCTTATCAAATTTCCCCCTATTTGGGTGTGAGCAAAAACACGCCGTTTTTGTCTGTGTCCCTTTAAATGCAAATGAGCTGCTGCTCCCGGCCCCCTTTCCAGAAGAGGGCGGAGCTTTAACAGCTCGCGCTTCGGTCGCTCAACAACAACAAAGCTGGAGAATCTCACGCAGCCAAAATGACGACATTGTTCAAACACTGATGGAGAGACTCAGGAAGAAGTTACAACTTTTAGACGTTTCTGAATGGTTAGTGGATAAATGTATGTAGTTGCTGTGGAGTTGATTCAACTCATCCACTAGCATGTGCCGTCATGTTAATCTTTTGCGTTGAATTTACCCTCGTTTGGCGTAAAATGGCGGCATGTCAACAACACTCTACTACAACAACTCTTCCTCTTCTCTAAAGCAGCCCAACATGGCCCCGCCCCCTTTGTTGCGTGTTCTCGGGGGCGGGGTTTTCCATGAGCTGGTCGTATCAGGTCAGACTCTTACCTGAAGAAGCCTTTGCAGCCCTCACAGGTCATGGCGTTGAAGTGGAATCCGGTGGCCTTGTCTCCACACACTCCACAGATCCGCGGCGCGTTGCGGTCAAACTCATCCTGACCGGTCGCAGACGTGCTCACGGCCATGGGATCCATCACTGAGAACACGGACAGAGCGAGAGAACCGGTCAGAAACCACACCTTGACCTACCGAAACATCTCGCATGCTGTGAATCTCCAACGGTCACGAGAGCCGCGACTGGCCGAGCGACCTGACACGCACCAATCGGCATTTTTACATAAATCACTACATTTATGCATTTAGCAGATGCTTTTATCCACAGCAAAACATCAGCTGGTGCATATGGAGGAAGCAGAGAGAGATGAATATGAATAAAACAAACATTAAAAGAAGAAATAAACACTCCATCTGATCCTCAAAATCATTTGCACAGGTTAACCAACCCATCTGTTCCCTAACGGTCTCGATTACACCAAGAAGAGCGAGATGTGAAGAACAATGAATGTTGCATTGAGTTTAGATACAGTTACAGAAACACATTGCATAATGAAATGAGCATTTACAGGTCAGAGGTCACAGAGCACGAGAGCAATGATGATTGATGAAGGGAAAGAAACTAAATATTGAGAGACGGAGCGAAGCAGATCTGGTTTCCATGAATAGTCACGCTAAAAGCATTTCTCCCAGCTATAATAATAATAATAATATGCGTATGTCGTTCACAGGTCATCATGTTCTTCCTGGAAGCGATCGGCTTGTTTTGCACAGCGAGAGGAACAGAGATAACAAACAGCAGTGAAGACGCATGGCTTAGTATGCAAAAACACACACATGTGATGTTGTTGCGTGTGCATGTGTGTGTGTGTGTGTGTGTGTGAGAGAGCAGGAGAACAAAAGCAGGAGGAGCTTCACTCAGATTCCTTGAAGACGCTGTGATCGGTCGCCACATTCTGCGACAGCTCGTGCGCGTTTGTGCAGCTGATCAATATCAATCCATCCAGCATGACGCTCTTTGAAAAGAGCAGCTTCACATTCACAGGAACCCAACTGTGCAGTTGTTTTGACGTTCTTGGTAAAAGACGAACAGAATCAGTACAGCAATTATCGTCAGTGCCGCTCATGATGACACGTCACAGCTTTATTGAGCCTCAGCATCAAAAAGATGCTTTTTAAATATTTGAACATACATAAAATATTATCCCCCAAGTCAGTAAAATTTAAATAAAGAAGGTTTATGTAACGGGTAGATTACTTACAAACTGTAGTCGGTTACTGATTCCAAATTACATGAAAAAATTTTTTTAATTTAATCGGACTACTTTCAGATGACTTTTGACCAAACACGTTTATCACATTGATTTTAATAGGCTAATCTTGTACGATATTGATATAAAAATGATTGCTGTCAAAAAAGCGCCACAAGACAATCGTGTCATGTGACACACACGACTCGCCAGAATCGAGTTCTCTTTCGCGCTTCAACGCACAATAACACACAGAATTATGTCGAGCAGTCTCAAATGAGTTAAATATAGTTTTGTTCGCGTCATGTTCGGCAGCGGCAGCTCTTAAAGTGACAGTAGCCCAATTTGCTGTGATGTATGTCATTAATGTTCATCAAAGAACAAATGTATTTAATCTGATTAATCGGTTTTTAATTTAGAATTTATGCAGTGAAGACTGTAAAATAACTTTATTCAATTTCTGTACCTGTTAAGACAGGTAAATATGACATTTATTATAATGAATTTAAATGTGAAGATTGTTTCAAGTTCACTTAAATTAAAAGCCGTTATTTTTTAAAGCCTAATAAATGTTGAAATTGATAGCTTTCAGTTATACTGTAATATTAAATTAGGGCTGGGCGATATGGCAAAAAAAAATAAAATCTCGATTTCTTTTCAGAACGATTGACCGATTCACGATTTAGTCAACTTAAAAACTTAAACTACAATATGATTTAAGTAACATTCTCTTTATTGAATATCTGGTTAAAAAAAAAAGTTCAATTTCGAGTGCGGCACACGTGAAGTGATCAACATGGTGTGAATGTACAACAATTTGTTAAATATCTTTGCAGAAAATATGCCTGAAATATGAAGGCAAACTTATCTTAAACACATCCTATATAATCAGAAATAATATAAAATAAGAAAATGCTAAAAAAAGGTAATAGCAATAAATAACACCAGTTATATTAACAGCAAATGCTTTGTAAAAACAGAAAACAGCAGCAGCTTTCATCCTGTCACCGTCATGAAATATCAAACCGGTTTACAGGTTTTTGTATTCCATTGCGCTATTTCTCCTGTTTATGTTTGGCGGACATGTTTAGGTGTTGCACTCGTGTCTCGCGTCTTTTGCAGCGTCTCACCAATGAAACGGCATTCTAAAAACATGGCGTTTAATAACTTTGCCCTTTTTTCCCCTCATTCCACTGCCTGCGTCTCATTTTTATAACGCCTTTCTGAATGAACAGCCGCTAATGGTGCGTTCACACCAGACGCGAATGAAGCGTTAAGCGCGAGTGATTTACGCGAATGGCGCGATTCAAGCGGCGCAAATCGAGCGTTTCGGGCGTTTGACGCGAAAAAAAATCTGAACTTTGCCGAAAATTCGCGCCGCGTTAACCAATCAGGAGCTTGCTCTAGTAGTGACGTGATTACAACGTAGCGAGAGGAGGCAGAAATTCGTCGCTGTACGATACATCTTCATACTTTTATAGAAACAGGAATAAAAAGGATCTTGCTGGAAGAAAGTGAATGAGGAGGTCGGACAATGTGGTAAGTTGTAAAAAACGCTCTTTACTCAATTTGAGCTATATATATATATACACATATTGAGACTACAAGCTAGCTAAAGCCGGCAAATTGAGCTTATTCGCCGTATTTTACAACTACTTTCCTGCTGACGAGTTGATGTGTTTAATAAGAGGAAGTGTGCAGAAACGAGACGAGCCTCTCATGACGCAAATTCGCGGTCGGTTGTGAAGCGAATGCCGCGCGCAAATGAAGCGAGTAAACTCTAGCGTCCAACTACGCGATTTATTCGCACAAGTCGCATCTGGTGCGAACGCCCCATAAGAACAGTGATGTGTTCATAGATGTGTCACATGAGAGCGGTTAATCAGGCGCGCCGGCGCCATCATGAGGTCGGATCATTTTCTTCTCCTAATCCATGGGTTTCAAAGACGTCACTTCCGCTATGCCCGCCACCATTTTTGTGTCCGACACGGCAACTAACACGGCAGCGCTTCATTGTACTGGTGATCATCTTTAGCTTCCAGCGAGCACTCAAACAGCAACACAAAACATTAATAACTAATTGTGGCTGTCATATTAATAACATTATAGTTGTATTAAAACGTTGTGAATTATTTGGGCTTAGTTGTGGCGTTTTGGCGTGTTGTTACAGGAGGAACGCATCCACAACAGGAGCTACATTCACGTTTCTTAGTTCAAGTTCATCTGTGCGTGATTTTGTGCAAATTTAAGTTGTAATATTATGTTTATCTCATATAAATATATCCTTAATTAACCTTCTAGCTTCAGTTTATGGGTGTTCATCTTTTCAGCTTCAGCGCAGCTCAAACTGCAATGATGTCATCTAAATGAGATGATTTGGGGAAAAATACCGATATTTGAAAAAAAAAAAAAAAAAAAACATCTGTTATTGTTTGTGATCCTTAATTTATTACCTCCAACTGTGTTTTATCCCTTAAAAACATTTCTACAGTAGTGCCCACGAGAATAAGGTGGATATACTGTACATATAAACCGGAGAAAGTGTTAAAAATATAAATAAAATAAAATAAGTCATTTGACAACATTATTTAGACAATAAAGAAACAAAATACATGTGCCATGGTGGAATAAATAATTGGAAATAAGGAATACACGTTGATGGAAAATAATACGAGAACAATACAAGTGCTAGTTATTAAAAATAATGCATTAATGTTTTTGAAAAAATATGAAATTTTTAATATTACAGTAATAGTAAACATCTTTAATAACTGTTTGAAATATGCAGTTTGAGAGATGAACGCCTGTAAACTGAAGGTTAATTAACTCAATGGACACATCCGATACAGGATAATTCAGATATTTATACAAAATTAAAATAATATTACAACTATTTGCACAAAATCAAGTAAGGTAGTCGGAATAATGTTCTTCCTGTAACAACAACAACCTAGCCCAAACAATTCACAACGTTTTATTACAATTATAACGTTATATATAAGACCGCCCCGATCATAGTTATTAATGTTTTGAGAGGAAGATGACGGGTTATTAACCTCAACAAACCGAGATGAATCAGATATTTATACTACATACATTTAATATTACGACTTTTGTGCTATTCAGAAACTCCAGTAGATGCGCTCTTCCCACAACAACAACACACAGAATTCACAACGTTTTATTGCAATAGTGTTCTCATTATAATGTTATGAAAATGACAGTCCCAGCAGTTATTAATGTTGTTCATTGCTGTTTGGCTGCCAGCGGTGTGGTCCCTTCTGACTGGAGCCAACAATTCTGACTCCTTTGGGATCGAATAAAATCGTAGTTCAGGGTTTCTCTGACGACTGTTAAAACAGCTAACAGCACCACATATCCCAGGCATATTGTAACCTTGTTGTGAACCTTCTGGGAGTGTTTCGTCTTTCCTCTGGTAGTTGTAGCTGCTGTGACCATAGCCTGAAACAGGTCGCGCAGCTGTGGCCGGACACAAAAATGGCGGCGATAAAACACAGTGACGTTATCATTGTAATATCTATAATTAACGTTTCATACAGACATCAGTACAGTATTAGTACAAAGAAGCCATTAAACAAATATTTAAAATATGCTTTCTTTAAGTTGTTAATTTGGAACGTAAAATTATAATGATATAAAAACTCCAAATTACATGACAAAAATTGTAGTTAGTAACGCGATCCATTAGGTAATGTAATCGGACTAGTTTGTCATATTGATTTTATTACAATAATCTTGTACCATACGGATATAAAATACAAAGATAATTTCAAAATAAAAACATGAAAAGTTTTACTAAAAGAGATTAAAATGCATGTCATGTGACCATTAACCAACATCTGTAAACTTACATTTTATTGTTATTTTTGACTTAATTTTATTATTAAGCTTAACTTTGAATCTCAGGGCGTTCCTCAAGTGGTTCGGCTGGGGAATCCCTGCATTGCATATAAATATGAAATGATGCGAATGAATTATGAATAATTTACTGCCATTATGAGCATGTGCTACAAAAACACTTGTGAGGTTAATCTAGGGCTGCACTATTAACCGAAATTAAACCAAAATGGAAAGAAAAGCTGACTGTAAGAGTTTGACTTCCCTGTTCTTCAAGAATAAACCACGTTTAACTTCCCTGACACAGAATATTGTGAGTTCGATCAGGAGTTGTGCAACCAGTTTCAACCAGTTGTTTCTAACAGTGTGGTCTGTGCAAAACAAAAGCTTCTTCCAAGAGTGAGGGGAAAAAGAAAGCTCAGCAGTACACCCAACAACGCTTCATAAAACACAAATATATCACCCGAAGAATGTGACGCATCCAAGGAATATTACAAAACACTGTTGTTTGAAGGCTTACACAATTATCTTGATGAAACACACTTCCAAAATGTTAGTTTTCCATGATCATCCTCCCGATGACACTCACAATCAAGGCTGTGTTTATGCAAATGAGCTCTCTGCTGATTGGCTGATGTCTTAATGTCTGCGAGGTAAACAAGAGAAACTGGTCTAAGGTGCGTAAACAGCTTCCGAACTTCAATGTACAGGTCTGAAGATGAGTCACACCGAACTCCGACATCAGACGGATTTAGACACAAACCATCCATTCAGAAACCATGAGCTGCTCTTAAACCACTTAAACACACGCTGTGTTCAGACAGGCTGCAAAAAACAAAATGTCCAACTGAAATCTTTTGCTTACAGTCAAAATATATCAAGGATGCATTAAACTGCATTGAATCCCGTTTTCAACATTGATAATGTTTCTTGAGCAGCAAATCATCATATTAGATTGACTTCTGAAGGATCATGTGACTGAAGACTGGAGTAATGATGCTGAAAATTCAGCTTTGATCACTGGATATAAATTACACGTTACTATACATTCACAGAGAAAACAGCTGATTTACATTGGAATAATATTTCACAATTTTTACTGTATTTATGACCAAGTAAATCCAGCCTTGGTGAGAATAAGAATAAGAAAAAAATCTTAATAAATCCAAACTTTTAAACTAAATACATCCCACAAAAACTGCACATGAGACAGTGCGTAAAATGAAACAAACGTTTCAAAAAGTAGTATGCCACGTTTAAACATACTGTATACTGGAACACTAGCAGTATTCTGGAATGAATCCGTCCAGTAACACACTTTTGATCAGATACGACACCAATCATTCTGGAAACGTCAGATGCTTGGTGTAACAGAGGCTTTAAAGCGAGTGTTTCCTTGGAGCAGAACGAGGAGGAAAACGGCTAGCGCTGTAACCCAACGCCACAACTGAACTTCACCATATCCAGCCAAAACTGATCCCAGATCCGATAAGCAAACGATCCGGAGTGCGCTTGAATTCCGACTCCCACGACAGCAAAGACACGCAGCGCTTTTCTCAACATGCAGCACTTACCAACCGCAGGCCATGGAGGGAAGACAAAGCTGCAGCTCGGCTCCGAATGCTAGACTTGACCTAGATCTGCACATCAGAGACTTTGAACTTTAGACCTTGTTTTTAGCGCTCGCTAGAAAAAGAAAAGGCCCGCTCGTAGCTGGCAGGAGGACAAAACGGGGCGGGAGGGAGCTTACAGAGGAACGGGGGGCCCTGAATCCCGTCAGAGGGGCCCGTTTAGGGAGGGAACGGTGGCTGCAGACCTGCAGGCGGAGCTGAGCGGCCCAACATGCTCTCAAAGAACACACTCCAGAAAACAAGAGCGGATCGATTCACGCTGGAGATGACAAAGTGACTGGAGTTTGCAGATGCAAACCCGCCTAAACGCGAATACTCGGAATGGATTATTTTCTGTGTTACAATCTAAGCGAAGCTGCGACTGGCACGAGTCCAAACGACCCACCAGGAATGTGCGTAAACATTCCATACTCGAGCAACAAAAGCCATAATTCTCCAAAAAGTAAACTTTTAGGAAGGTTGAGTGTGTGTGCAAACGTGATTCTCTCCTCAATGATTCTGAGAACTTCAGGATCGATCCAGAGTTTGTTTTTTTTAACACAAAACCACTCGAACCATCCAGAAAACACCCCGAACTCCACAGTAGCATTTAATTAAGACATTTGAACTTAATGATGTTTATAACGCCCCTTTCACAGTCTCCGGTGTCCGCAGAATGTGTCTGTGAAGTTTCAGCTCAAAATACCCCACAGATCATTTATTATAGCTTGTCAAATTTGGGTTTTTGTGTTTCCCTTTAAATGCAAATGAGCTGCTGCTCCCGGCCCCCTTTCCAGAAGAGGGCGGAGCTTTAACAGCTCGCGCTTCGGTCGCTCAACAACAACAAAGCTGGAGAATCTCACGCAGCCAAAATGACGACATTGTTTAAACCGGAGTCGACACTGATGGAGAGACTCAGGAAGAAGTTACAACTTTTAGACGTTTCTGAATGGTTAGTGGATAAATGTATGTAGTTGCTGTGGAGTTGATTCAACTCATCCACTAGCATGTGCCGTCATGTTCATCTTTTGCGCAAATCCAGCGCTGAATTGACCCTCGTTTGGCGTAAAATGACGGCATGGCAACAACACTCTACTACAACAACTCTTCCTCTTCTCTAAAGCAGCCCAACATGGCTCTGCCCCCTTTGTAGGGTGTTTCGGGGGCGGGGTTTATGTAAATGTTAGGGTTAGTGATGTCACCAACTATGCTATAAAGATGTGGCAGAAATCATAAGAGCAGTTTTCTAGTACGCTACTCCGATGTAACAGAGGAGGGGAGGGGCTTGTGAATGAGGGGAGTGGCTTCTCACTGAGAGGTGTGGCCTGAGAGAGAGAATATCCCAGAACAGGATCCAGTATATGGCAGAAACAGAATGATATTCCAGCTTTAGATATCAAACAGTACTCGGATCAAGGACAATCGTGAGCACTAAATACACAAACCATTACAACCTGGAGCAGATACAACAGATTACAAGAAAACAACACAAGCTTTATCGACTCAAACGCTCAAAGCAAGAATCTAATCAACAGCATGTGTGGAGGAGATTCAGACTTTAACCTCGCAGAGATACGCCAGCGCAGGTGAGGAACGCATTGTACAGGGACAACACACACGAGCCAGACGAATAAAAATAGCTCAAGAACAACATGTTAACATACTGTTACAACATTCAACAACCATGTGACCAATGCAGAGCATCACCTGATCACATGCCGACAGAGTTCAGATGATATCGTTAAAGGTGCAATATGTAAGAATTTTGCAGTAAAATATCCAAAAACCACTAGGCCAGTGTTTTATATTTTGTTCACTTGAGTACTTACAATGTCCCAAATGTTTCCAACTATTTGTAAATCTTAAGAAAATTGCAGTTTTAACCAAGACTCCGGAACGTGTGAGGAGTCGCCTGTCAATGGCGTCACACCCGCGTTACCCTCGGTTTTATTTTGCAGAAACCATGTAAATATTAAAGCGTCTTTGGTGTTTACATGTTTTATTAGACAATGGAACAACTGTTTTGATATATTTATAGACAGAAAACTAATTGTTGTTATATAGCTCAACACGTTTAGTCTTATTGTTTAAATCTAATTTTCTTTTCTAACCCTAACCTGCTTTAGCATGCCTCAGAGAAAAACACTATTTTGTGAAGTAGCTAACATAGCAATCAGATGTAGCTTTATTCGTAGTAACAGTAATACAGCATTTTCTCCATCATACAATACGTTTTAAAATGAATTGCATGCCATTTATCAACACAAGCCATCCAGCGTTTAATATGATATTCTAATTTAGATCTATCTTACTGCAGTGTGTCTCACAGCAGCCGCCGAGCGAACGCACAGAGTAACGTCGTAACATTTTCAACACACTCACATTTATCTAATATGATAAACAGAGCTGCGTTACCTCATACTCATGGAAAAGCGGAAGCAGCGCCGCGACTGTGGCATAATAAAAGTCCCGCTGCTCGTGAGGCGTGTGTCGCGCAATCGCTCCAGCGGCCTCGCTCCTGCTCAGCTTTATACTACAGTAACGTTAATAATCGCATCCATGAACACGATTTCTTCCCGATTATTTTCCACTGGCTGTGACGTGAAGATCACATGTCCCAAGATTCTGCGCTCAAACTTGGCGTCATCAAGCTACGCCTTTGTTTTTTTGGAATAGACCTCTAGCGACGTCTAGCGGACCGGAAATCCTACATATTGCACTTTTAAACAAAACAGATCATAAGAAAAAATACAAATTAAAAACAATATAAGGTCTTTCTACAGTATTGTTAGTACAGTATGAGAAGAAAAACACACAAGAGTGTGTCTGAATCCTGAAAATAATCATCACCTGAAAACACAGTTTACTTCACTGAAAAATACTTAAGTGAATTTAGGAGCAGTAAGTGCCTTTTTTAAAAACATTTTTCTCTTCTTTTCTGTATTTCAAAACTTAATATAAAATAAAACTAAATAAAATTAAACCTGCACAAGCCAACCAACAAATACAGATGTGACCTCTGCTCTGATCTAGTCTGTAATAAACCTGGCATTATGGACTCTGAATGACAAACTGCTTTTTTTACTTTATCAGAATGGTACGAAACTTGGTACAGGTTTTGCCACTTGCTATGTGAAAAAAATCCTAAATCATGAACATGATACGAAAATGTCAAATGAAAGAAACGGAGCGCGTGAACCTCATGAAGTCAATCTCGTCTAGTGGAAGCGTTTGGTACTGCGCCCAAACAAACTCTTACTGAAAGCTCATTTTTTGAGATCTCAACCTCAAATTTAGAGCACAGCTTGTTTAGATTTATGGCTTTGATTTTCTCACAGTTTTACAGTAAAACATGTTTTGGAAAATATATATTTAATATATAAAAAATGAAAATGGTATTTTTGTGCATTTTTCATAACAATAAGCTTAAACTTACAGAAATTCACTCTTTAAAAACATTTTTCACTTCAGCAATAATCTGCCAAGCGTCTTCTTTAAAGAGAGACCAAACTTCAGATTCAAGATTTGTGACAGTTTACGCTGGAAATGTCATTTTCAGGTAAGTGCTTAAAAAAAGTGAATAATTAACTACTGCATTACTATAACTTTAGTACCATGAAATCCCCTAAAAATACAAAATATTAAATAAAATAAAAAAAAATATCGAACTAAAATATAGTATATTTCATTGAAATCCAGTCATTTTTGACCGTCACACGAGTTAATGAATAGTCAATATTGACCTCGTGTTGACTCTAAATGTCTTAGTTAAGAAAATAAGCTGCATATGTATCAGTATATTGGATCTGTGCATTCGCTCTTAAAGTGACAGCAGCCTAATAAACCTTATGCATTCTGTGTCATTCATTAATTCACATATGAATCATGATTCTATCTTCTAACAATTCGAATCGATTCACAAATTTCAAAAATGTATTTTATAAATGTTTGTTAATAGTCAGAGCAGGAATCATTATGAATGAAGTTTACCTGACAACAGTTCCTGTAACAAACAGAAAATAGACTTTCATTATTATTAATTTCACAGGAATTATATATTTGTGAAGCTCTAAGCTCCCAGAGAGGGAATGGAATATGTCGTTTGCCATTAAAGTGTTGTCAATTCATGATACTTTCTCATCTCTTAATTTTGTTATACTTAAAACACATTGTTGTTAAGATTAGTGTTATTTATTTCTGTGATTTCCAGTGATCGGCCCCAAAAAAATCCTGATAGATTTGATGTGGATCCGTCCATGTATGGCTAAACGAAACAAACTAAGGGAGAAAATGCACCAGTTTCCGAAACAGATCATCAGCAGCCTCACAGGTTCATGTCTGAACATGTTCTCTGGCACGGCGCTTGTGGAGAATGTGGCTAACGTCCTTAATACTACATTCCTGTTCTCGGAGGGCAGCGGGACACACACAGACTCCATTTCCTCACAGGTTTTACGGAGACTCCGAATGCCACGGCGGGATAAAGTTACAGAGCTTCACATCTGGAATAAACGGACTCGATTCGGCCGAGAACAGGAACACTGATCTGAGATTCATACAAAAAACAACAACAAGATCGCATTAGATAAAATAAGGTTAAACAAAAGGAAAAAGAAAGTGATATAAAAGAACATTTGCTCCATGTAAACTTCCCCAGCACAACACAATTCACTCGTGACTCGAGTCCCTCCTGCAGGAGTTTCACTACTTCATGATCATTGACAGTCTGAGCCGCTCTCTGTGAGGTCAGATCTGAGAACAGGAAGTCCAGCAGGGACCAGAACCACTCATTACAGGTGTGAGAAAACTGGAGCGAGATTCATTCACACCACGACCTTCAGACTGAGAGAAAGATTGTCTCGTTTGAGCTGTAAACAATTCTCACACACACGAGCTGCAAATAACTACAATAACTATTTTATTGAATTTTATTTAAAGTATATAATACATATAATGTATGTTGACAATAAAAAATATAATTTTAAATGAAATAAAAAAATAACAGTTAAAAAAAAAAAAAAGTGTATAAATGTAAACACAAGTTTAATCCTGTAAGAATGAATCATGGCAGTAAATTCTCATTTGTGAGTCTCTTTGGAAAGCATCTGTTTTGAGTAATAGCTGAACTCTGATCATAACACAAACCGCTCTCAGATCTGATCTGCAGCAGTAAAACACCCCGCAGAAGTTGGCAGAGAAAGTGTGTGTAGAAACAGCAGCTGCTGCCGGTGCACACGCCAGCCAGACCACGCAAAAACACCGCTGCATCTCTGAGATAACGTGACAATAAACCGCAGCATTCCACTTCCTCCAGCAGCCTTACATAACAGACCCGAGCAGAGCCGTTGAATTATTCACTCAATTCCCTGCAGACGCATGTGAAACAAGGACACGAGAGCCGAAACACACTGACGTCACCGTCTTCATCAGTACTTCTGCAGCATCACAAACACAGATCTGCTGATGGGTCAGAAAATCTACTGAATTTACATGAAAACAAGTGTATTTTTCTGATCCCACTGGCAGACGCTTGTTCTTGTTTTAAGCACAAACTCGCTTCATTTCGATTCATTTCTCAGAAAGCAAATCTTCTCATTGTACATCATGTAATAATAGATCTGTAGTGGAAAACAAGACAAAAATACTGAGAAAGAGCAGCAGTGTATTTAAACCTGCAGGCGCAAACAGAGTCCAAAAGGTGCGATCGTATGAAGCATCTTAAATCACAGTCAGCAGTGAAGCTCCGCCTCCTCACCTGTCAATCAAACACTGCAGTAGAGCTTAAAGATTTGGGAGAGAAAAAAAAAAATCTAATAATTTATCTGATAAAAATAGAAAGAGTGAACGAATGAATGCATGAATACATGAATTAAAAATGCATGAATTTGTGAATAAATGAGTGAATTAATTAATGCATGAATGAATGAATGAATTAATGCATGAATGAATGAACAAACAAATGAATGCATGAATGAATGAGAATTAATGTATGAATGAATTTGTGAATGAATTAATGCATGAATGAAAAATACATATATTAATGAGAGAATGAACGCATGAATTAAAAATGCATTAATGAATTTGTGAATGAATGAGTGAATTAATTAATGCATGAATGAATGAATGAATGCATTAATGAATGAGTGAATGCATGCATTAATGAATGAATGCATGAATGACTGAACGAAAATGTATGAATGCATGAATGAATGAATGCATGAATGACTGAACAAAAATGTATGAATGAATAAATGAACAAATGCGTAAATGAATGAATGAACAAATGGATGCATGAATGAATGAGAGTGAATGTATGAATGAATTTGTGAATGAATTAATGCATGAATGAAAAATACATAAATTAATGAGAGAATGAACGCATGAATTAAATGCATGAATGAATTTGTGAATGAATGAGTGAATTAATTAATGCATGAATGAATGCATTAATGAATGAATGAATGCGTGAATGAAGAATGCATGAATGAATGCATGAATGACTGAACGAAAAATGAATGAATAAATGAACAAATGCGTAAATGAATGAATGAACAAATGAATGCATGAATGAATGAGAATGAATGTATGAATGAATTTGTGAATGAATTAATGCATTAAATGAATGCATGAATGAAAAATACATAAATTAATGAGAGAATGAACGCATGAATTAAAAATGCATGAATGAATTTGTGAATGAATGAGTGAATTAATTAATGCATAAATGAATGAATGAATGAATGAATGCGTGAATGAATGAATGAATGCGTGAATGAAGAATGCATGAATGAATGAGTGAATGCATGCATGAATTAAAAATGCATGAATGAATTTGTGAATGAATGAGTGAATTAATTAATGCATGAATGAATGAATGAATGCATGAATGAGTGAAATAATTAATGCATTAATGAATGAGTGAGTGAATGAATGCATGAATAAATGAATACATGAATGAATGAATGCATGAATAAATGAATTTATTAGCTGGGATAATTTGCATGTATACATATAGTTATTTTGTAGTTATTTGTGTTCATTTTCTCTGATAAAAACTGTGATTTTAATTTTTATGATGATGACAATTATATAATTATTAAATTAATTATTGTTTTAATTTTATTATGTACTGTTATATATTCATTATTATTGTTTAATTGAATCATTTAGTATTATAAATATAATTATGTACATTACAGTTATCATATTTTGTTATTACATTCATTATTATTGTTTTATTAAATTTATTATTATTATTGTTAATAAATAATGTTATTGTTTTGATTTTATTATTTAATATTTTTATATTTATTGTTACATATATATTCATTATCATCATCATCATTATTACTACATAGTACAACATTAAACAAGAAATATTGTAATATATTTCATTGTAAAAAACAATATAACAATACTTTTATTTTATATTAGGACTGTACAATGACAATCTGAACGGAGACACCAGATCAGCAGCTATCCGTGTGTAAACGAGTCTGAAACTAAATTATTCAGTTATTAAAAATATTTATTTAAACTGCAGCCTTTGTGATCTGATAGTCGCACTAAACCATGAGGACATTCGGGTTTATTTGAGGGAATCGTGCAGTAAAACACGCAGCTGGAACAGAAGATCCTGTCAGAACATGAGGGAATATCAGGAGCACAAAACTTCAGGAACATCTAGGATAGTTTGGGATCTGCTCCACTAACATGAGTGCTTCGCTCCAGACTTCATGATGATGATGATGAAGGTGTATTATTGTGTAGCAGCTCACAGCATCACGTGCGTGTCGGCCGTCGCTCTTCTACACGAGCTGGAAAACTCCACATGACACGGGAATGTTCTAGAGAGCGCAGAGAAACCCTCGTGCAGCGGATCGGCTTACAAAAACTGGGCCGTGCTAAAAGTGTCCGAGCGAACGGCCCACTCCAGCGCTGGAAAACGGGTCTCGTTAAAACTCTCGGCTCGTAAATAATCTCCTCGGAGCCGCCACGGATACTCGGCCTGGAACAGAAGCTTATTCATATCAAAGAGAAAATCTTTAACTCCACACACGACCGCAGAATATAAATGATCCGGCCGGGAATTTAAGGGCTCCCACGTTTAATCAGAGCCATCAGGAGCGCGCGCTGACAGCCAACATCAACACTTCAGCGGCTGGAATGACGGAGGTCTGGTGGCACCTTCACTGCTCAAAACAGAGGAAAACACGGCCGTTCGGCACAGAAACACGCGGCTGGACCAGCTGACAGACGGAGACACACCCTACACACACACACACACACACACACACACTCACAGATATTTATAGGACAGACAGAATTCCTCACGGATCGGCCCTCGGTGTTCCGGCTCTGAAGCAGCACAAGAGGACCTTATTTAACCCCACAGACGCGTGTGTGAATCAGTGAAGAGTGAGGAGAAACACGCTTCATTATGTAAACTTGTGCAAACGGTGATTTATTGTGCAACACAGATCATGTGAACAGAAACGAGGCTGTCGAGAATGACTTGTGATGGAAAAAATCACTAGGAATGAGATGAAAAACAACAACCAATAAACCATTACATAATGTTTGTTTAATACATCGTATTCGTTTCTTTGTTTGTTTAAATCACCATCAGGATACATTCAAAAATAAAATATAAAAAAACAACAACAAATGAGAAAGTAAGTGTTGTGTGTGTTTCCAAGCAATATATGTAAATGTGTGCACAAGAAAAAAAATTAGCATGCATACATATACTTATTATTTTTATTTGTTTTGTTATTTATTTAGTGTTATATGCGTATTATTATTATTAAATTCATTATTGTTTTAATTTTATCATTATTATATATTCATTATCATTATTTTCATTGTTTTAATTGTATTATTTATTATTATATGTATTGTTATATATTCATTATTATTATTATCATTATTATTTAATTCATTATGGTTTTAATTTTTATTATATTATATTTGTTATATACACACACACACCAATAAACCATTTTACATATTTATTTAATACATCTTATCCGTTTATTTGTTTGTTTATATCACCACCAGTTATACATTAAAAAATTAAATATAAAATAAATAAAAAGAAGTTTAGTGTGTGTGTGTGTTTCCAAGCAATATGTTTATGTGTGTACAAAAATAAAATAAAACAATCTGCAGTTATAATATGCATATGTATTTATTTGTGTATTTATTTATTGTTACATTTTAAATTTACATTATACACATATAGTAAATTTAATGTATTAAAAATTATGATTACTTTCTTGTTTGTTTGTTTGTTTACCCATTCACATCACCACCTGTCTACATTCAAAAATAAACTATGAAAACAAATAAAATAATTCTTAGTGATGCTTTCAATCAAATTAATTGAGTGTTTATGAATTTATGTAACATTACACACTTTCTTTTTGTTAAAAAACAATTTACTTTTTTTGTAAAGAAAATCTGGGAAATTAGTTTATTAGTAAAACAACAAAAACAACCACTTGACAATATTGGTAAAATATTGCGAGAACTCGCTCGCGATAACCAACTGCTCAAGCCCCGCCCACGAGGCGGGATCAAATGTCAGACGTCTCCGCTCCTGTGATTGGTCATTTTCAACACATACCGCTTGTTAAGTCATGACCTTAGGAATAGGTTTGTTTGTTTTTTCATTCAATAATTATGTATAAACAACATGGCAACACAAATACATATTTGCATTAAAATAAAATAAAATAAACAGGTATGAAACATACTATAGTCATATCAATAATGGAGAATCAATTTAGAATACTATAAATCCGTTTTTGACAATGATATACGCATATCACGCATTTACGCCGATCTTTTAAAAACAGACATTAATAATGATTTTCATAAGACTGCTGTCTGTCCATCTTTTCTCGCTAGTATTGCAGCACACAATGACCATATTAGAACCTTTTAGTAGTTTCCTTTTAGAAACACTACAGTACATTAAATATTATACTATTATACTAAATATTAAATATTACCATTCACAAATACTAGTCCATATGGGGATTTGATTAGTCCTACTTTTGTTTTACACGCAAAAAAATGCGTGTTTAGCTTTATGAATTTAGCTAGCTAGCTTTATCAAACTAAATATTTAGCTAGCTATTGACAGAACATGTAAAAAAAAATAAAAAAAAAAAATAAAAAAATGCCTTCAAAAAAAGTAAAATGGAATCACTAAAAGGTTTGAGGCTTACTTGCTCCGACATGATGGTATGGACCCGTACGATCTTATCTCTATAAACAACACCGGCTGGAGCAGAGTGTGGAAACAAGGCATGATACGTGTCGGTGATGAAACCAGTCAACCGGTCGGTGTCGACCAATCACAAGACGTTTGACCCCGCCTCCAAAGTCTCAAAAGTCAACTTGACGAGCGAGCAGGGCTTGAGCGGTTGAGAGGGTCGAGCGGTGCAGATATGCTCCCTCGCGGGGATGTTTTTCCGCGCGCGGATACCGTTCTGTGCCCTCATATCATGTGCGCGCATCTTGTTTTTATGTGCACGAGTTCTGAGACTATCTAAACGCCATAGGCTCGGGGGCGAAGCGCTGACCAGGCTGCACGAGAGCGGCGGGCGATCCGCGCTGCACGAGAGCGGCGATTCGAGCGGCGAGCTAATGAGCGGCGAGCTAATGAGCGGCGAATCCAGCTGCTTGCAGGTGAAGGCGGCTTCAAGTGTCGTAGAGATTATATCTGCGTCGCTGAAGGACAATGAATCGATTTGCCATGGTGAGACGGCCGCTTATATAGCCTGAGACCCCGCCCCTTTTGGCGGGCTTGCTCACCATTGGCTCGCGCGCATTGGTTCGTTTTCTTTAAGTTCACACTGCTTCAAAAGCGTCATCTTATTAATAATCGCTATTAATTAATAAGACGCACGACGCAGTGTAGTATCGCAAGGGAAAACCAGATGAACAAAACCCTTATTGAGTCCAGTATTTAACCCTTCAGCTGCGCTCACCTTGGTTACGGTTGCTATCCTTCAAAAAACATGGAAGTTATGCAGTGAACGGACTGTGAATCAGTCGACTGAAAGCTCTCAAAACACTCACATTACTTCATACATTAACGTCTGCGTGAGTACACCACTTTCCATCTTGATTTTATCATCTACACTTGATTAAAGCAAAACAATTTTATCATCTTTTTCAGACAAAAACAACATTTTGGTGCATGAAGGATGGACTTCACTGTCCTTGGCAAACACAGCTTCCGTTGTCATGGCAACCCGTTTCCCGCAACACTAATTGATGTTTTTACCACTGAATGAGGGGGGGGGGGGGGGGGAAAGAGAGGACAAGAGAAAGACTTCAAGTCAGCATGAAACTAAACCGAGAGCCAATCATCAGCGCACGTCACTGCAAACGACTTTCCTTTTCCAGTGACATCATCAAGGCCACTAATCGCTCATGGACGCCCACACACTAAAAGCCACGAACCCCCAAAATCTTCTACCTTTTCATTTTAGCCCAAACCTGCAAAAAAAAAAATAGAATAAAAATATGTTCTCATATTCGACACTGATAAAACAAGCGCTCTTGTTGAGGGTGTGAACGGGACTCGAGCCCTCGAGAGAGCAGAACTCAGAGTTTCAGCCAAAACTGCAGCCGAGAACGTCCTGTCCTGCTGCGCTTCAAACCTCGACCGCAACTGCTCTGTTTACTCGTCGTTAAAACAGGGTCACACAGACCCCTGAAACTGCACAGAACATCAGCGCTCGGAACAGAGGGAAACGGACACGTTTTAATCTGATTCACTGGTAAATCATGTACAAGATGTTTTTCTGAAGTCTGAGGTAAAAGTATTTACTTTGTTTTTATTATAATCACCATCGCATGCTATAGTCATGGCACAGTGTCTATTTTTTTGCTGCTCCTATTTTACTTTTAAATTATTTTCCTTTTTCCCAAGCGGACTCTGTGAGAATTACCTGTAATTATTGATTCATAATGTTACAGAAGATTTCTACTCGCAAATAAATCCACCGTAATTTTTACAAATACACGCTACACTGTCGTTTTTTTAGGTGAGAATGTAGTTGTTTTGACCTGAAAATTTTACAATTTGTTTACGCGCTTTCGCAGAGGCGAGCTCCAGGCCGTCAGCGACCGCTCGGCGCTCGTGTACCCGCCGAGAACAGCTTCATCTCGGCCAGTGCTTCGGGGATTTAACACTCTTATATAGTGTTACCAGCTGCACATTTTCACTCTCTCTTCTTTCCGACAGTGAATTTACAGTTCACACCCGCCTCCTATCACTCACTCGTCTCATTCGCTCCAGTTGACCAGTGCTCACTCCCGCAGGTTTTGCACTGTGAAGCCGCATCTCAAACAGCTCGCATGTCTCGAATTAAGTTCTTTTCTGTGCTTAAATGGTCAAATACACACGACAATATGTCAAAATGGGAACGCAAGCTCTTAAAGTGACAACAGCCTAATAAACCTGCTGCTTTCGGTCATGTTAATCAAAAAACAAAATCAAAGTCACTTGCTGCTCTTGTAACTTTAATTGTAAGCATTAATCATTTTTACAATGAAAACTATCCAGTGTTATTTTTAATTTAATCACTTTTTAATTTCTTACCTTCTACTGTTGAACTTAAAGCCACGTTTATTTCATTTCTAATCTATTTATTATATAGATTATTTGTTCTTATTTTATTACGGACTTTTTTTGTCAGTTTTGTTCAGTTTCACATAAAGCCTCCCTGTGCTGTGTGAAAGCTATTGCAGCAAAATTACCCAAATTATCAAAAAATTAAAACATGGCAGTATATACAGCGGTTTTCCCCATGGTGACGAATATCGATATTTTTCAAGGTATTTTATCGAAGTTAGAAATTCCAGCATCATGACAACACTAGAGTCTTATAGTGGTTAAACAGGAGCTCATTTTGGGTACATAAAACGCAATCTTTGGTCTTATTAATCTATTACTTGTTCCAGAGCAAATCAAATTGGGCTGTTAAATTTAATAATTTAATATTAAGGCTATATTTAACATCCTGTAGAGCACTGCTTTTTTGTGTTTATTTCCTACTGTCATTTATAATGGCTATTGCTGCTCAATAAATATTATTTTATATAAATAATATTTGGTATTGAGAAAGGGTCCATTAGTACGTAATATGGATTGAGTGAAAGTTACATTAATACACCATTAGATGGCGGCGAACTTTACGAGTGAAGTCGCAAGAGACTTTTAAATTGAAAGGGACTTTTGTTTGAGTATGTTGTTTTAATCGCTGTGTGTTATGGAAAATACCCTTAGCTGTAAAAAGGACAAATACAAAGATCACTTTTTTTTGGACTTATATCAGGTAATGCTCTCTCTCTAATACTGTACAAAATACACCGAGTTTCAATGAAGCGACTCAACGTTTCTTCGCCACTAGCTCTAAAGTGATGTTTTCGAACTGTTAAACGGTCAACTTGAGATTTGAATCTGTGGCGGAAGGAAGTAGTTCTGCATAAAAGTTGTCGTTTCTTATTTATTTACACACTCGCGCAGTCGAACTGTTGTATAAACACAATATCACACGAGTAGCCGTGCTATATCACTCTATATACTGTGATTCGGCTGTAGGTAATTTAGGTAAAAGTTATTTGAGACTGTTATTTTCCTTCAGAAACATTGATGGTGCGTTATTAATAATGACAAGAATATTTTCATTAACAGTTATCGTTATCGTCATGACTCGTAAAACCCCAACCCCCCTAAATGAATCAATTAATCGATTGTGTACGTTGTGTTTGTCAGCACAGATTGTCGACATCCATCCACCTACTGGGTTTGCTACAACAAATGACTATTTTCGAATAATCGAATCGATTAAATACTCAACACAAAAGATCAGACGATTCAAAACATTACACTTCAAAAAAAAAAAAAAGATTCATTTATAAATGACTGACACATATGCATCACATTAAGTTCGATTAATCAAGTAATCGGTTAATCGATTAATCGCAGCTATGCAGTACTCAAAAGCAACAAAAAACGAAAATGCAAATCCCTAGTGCACATGTGCCTCGTCACGCTGCTCGTGTTCAGTGTATAATTTATACAAAATTATTCAAAAAACAGCCCTGACCAGACTAGAGCATAAACCTCAAACTAAAAACACGGTTTAGTTTAGGTCACCTCTAATCCTGTGCTGACAAACACAACTTACACTAGCTAAACCAGTTCAGCCAGCTTAAATGACCAGTTTACACAAATAAGTCTGTATTCACTCCATCCGTCTGTTTACGAGCTCTCAAACTCCCGCGGTTCTTTCATCCGCCGGTCCACTTCTGCTGAAAACTAACTGGGTTTCCTACAATAAATGCCTACTTCTAAATATAATGAATGGATGAATACTCAAAGCAAAAGATTCATAATGACTCCTTTCACTTATGAATGACTGTTCACATTAAGTTTACTAGTTTATGTGAAAACTGTGTAATCCAAATGGACAGAAGTGTTAAATACAATTCAAATAGGATGTGTCGTGATTGTATGTACTGTACATCAACTCGGATATGGAAACTATTCACTCCACGAGCTCAGACTAATAGAGGCGCTGGATCTGCAGCTGCGCATCATAACAACAACTGCCATGAGATGACAAACATCTTCCCCGTCTAGACACCTGTGCGGAGCCGGGTCGCCCAGATCCCAAGGGTTACGCTCTGGATTTAAGGCACAAACTCTTGTTGATCTCGGAGTTTGCGGTCCTAATTAGATCAGAAGCGTCTAATTCAATCCACCGGCGATAAAACCGCTTTAAACCACTGCAGAATAAACACAGGACAGATGAGACGCGCCACAGAGCAACATCAGACCGACACTTTCACTCCGGGCTAAGAAGAGAAAACGCACAGTAACGCTAAAATAATTCTGAGGTCACACGTTCGGGCCAAAAAAAGCTTCTGTTGTAATTTTATCACATAACTTAAACCAAATAAAAGCAAAGAAAATATGGCAGAAATCTTTTGCACATCAGAGGAAACTCGTCTGGATCGGACTGCGATCAGAAACACGTGGATCTCACAAAAACATCAATCTTTATCAAAAAGAGCTAAAGAAATTATACTCTATTTTCAGAAGGTCCTGTGGAAATATCACACTTATTGTAATGTCAGCGTTTAATAACGTTTATATATATATTTGTATTTTGCTGTACTGCTGTTAGCTTGTATTAAACATATTAATTTAAATAGAGTACCTCAGAGATGACGTGTTTTCGTGGGCCAACCCGGAAGTTAGCGGCGCACGGGTTCGCTCGATCGAAAGCCTATGCATTTTTCCCATAGACTTTTGGAAAAAAAAAAAAAAAAATAAGCTCTGTGTTTAACAAAGGGTTATGAAGCTTGCACGTTTTGTCTATCAAGATAATCTTTACAAGTTAACACAACATTTTGAAGCCTAGATAAAGTATAAAAAGCTAACAGCAGGCTATAAACGGACTACCATGGTCGCGGATCAACGTCACACCACCAAGCTTCATCAAACTTTATTTAAAAAACATGCTCGCTGATTATGATCTGCGCCGTGTATGAATACATATCCACTTTTTTATGAGAAATGCCATGCTAACATGCTAACTCGCTAACTCGCTTCCGGGTCTTGCCTACAAAATCACGTCATCCCTGAGGTACTCTATACTTTAGTCATAATATCCCCGGTTTCACAGACAAGGCTTAAGCTAGTCCTAGACTAAAACGCATGTTTGAGCCGTTTTAACTGAAAGCAACTTGTACTGACAGATCTTAAAATATGTCAGAGCCATTGTTCTTTCTCAAGATGCACACCAGTAATGTTTTTTTTCCAGTGTACGTTTATAAATGAACTATAAATGAACTAAGGCCTAATCCTGGCTTAGACTAAACCCTGTCTGTGAAACCGGGCCATAGGGAATTTAAATGACATTAATATAGTCAATTAACGACATTTCATAAATGTATATACACACACACACATATATATATGGGTCATTTGACAAATAAGACAAATAAAAACAAAACATAATGGAGATAATTAAGTTTTATTAAGTGTTAACAATGTGATTATGTGGTTTTTATGATCAATTAACACTGCTTTTGTCAGTTTTTACAAGACGGACAAAATTTGTCACCAAAAAAGTCATTCGGTTTAACCAAAATTTCGCTTTTACTTTTGGTTACACCAGATGACGACATTTTCAAACAATGCTAACAGGCTAATATCTAGCTAGCTAGCAAAAGGACAATCAAACATTTTATATTTAGTTTTTAAAATATTACAACATGTTTTATAGCGGTTGTACCGAATGACCTGATGTTTCGTGAAAACATGAATTTGTCATATAGTTCAGAGAGAGTTCGTTACTTTGCTTCATGACCATGTGATCTGAATGATGTCACATGATACTGACCGCATGACTTGATCCAGAATGGTCCCTTTATATTGGTTACTCCAAATGACATCAATGAAATTCATTTTTCCGGACATTCTTTCTCATAACAAAGCGACGACTTCTACACATAATTTTAAACCATTTTGTTGATATATGATGTTATAAAATCATGCCGGAATATAAAATATATACATTTATTACATTTTAAGATGTTTTAATCACTAATGAAATGGCTGTATTGAGCTTTGGACGGTTAAACCGAATGACCTTTTGACACTTCAAAATCTTTAAAATATCTTTTTATGTGCAAAAACTTTTTGGATTCAATAAAAGAGATCTAGTTGTGCTAGCTTACATACTCTGGATGTCATATCTTTGCTTTTTATTATTATTAAGGCCTTTGACCCTATATATATGCACTGCTTTTAATTTGTGCCATTACAGTAATGAGAATAATGTTAATTACAGACAGAGTTTGAATGCTCATTTCAGAGAGAGAGAGGAACGGGTTAAGGTCTCAGTCAGATCCTCACGCAGCATGTCTCAGCCATGTCGGAGTAATTTTACTGTGTATAAACACGTCTCCTCCTACAGTCCCTCCTGTGGACGCTCAGACGCCCCGCTCCGCCACACACCGGGAGAACAAGAGCTGCACAGCGACGCTCCGTCACCCATTCAGACAATCTCTCAGTCTAGTGCTGCACTTCTCCAGCGCTTTCATCTCTCTGAAAATACTTGTGTTTTTTTGCAAACAACAATTCTGAATTATTTATGATCACTGACATTTACAGTTACATAAACTGCTGCTTTAGCGAGTCGAGTTACTGCACTGCAAAATAATGTTCTTATTCACTTGTTTTCCACTACAAATATATGAATGGATAATAATAAAAATATCTATATACTTATAAATCATCCTTAAAACAACATTAATTTACTTGAGAGGCAAAACTGCACAAGATTAAGACATTCAAGAGAATATATTAATTTATTAGCTTAAAATATTTGTTGTAAGAAAGAAACTTAAAATTGAGATAATTTTGTAAGATTTATGGTTTATACAACTATACAATATAATAAAAATAAACACTGGGGTTTGGTTTTTAAGAGGAAAACAAGTAATTAAATTGATTAGATTTCTGGTTTAAAACATGAACAACTATATAAAAATAATAATAAAGTTTTTTTTTTTTTTTACTTATTTTGTCTTTATCCCACTGACAAATAATATTTGTTTTGCATAAACTTCATAAATCAAACCATGTAATTTGAGGTTTATTTTTTAGAAAACTGAGAAAAACAAACTCAAGATCATGTTCTCTGAAAACTGACAAACGTACGCCATTTTGATCTTTAAGTCAATCTTTAAGGGTTTTTTTAATAAATATTTTAGTTGGAAAACAATCACTTTTTTGCAGAGTGAAAACGGATTCAAAAATGAGTTTGAAATGAATTATAATGCAATAATTAATATATTATTATTTAATATCAGTGTTGGTTCAGTTACCCAAACGAAGTACTTAAACATCTTAAAAGTATTGCTGATCAGCCTCGAGCAGTTGAACAACACAACGACATTTCTTCCAAATAAACAACATAAAATTACAGAAATTATTAATTACAGTAGGCTAATTAATTACTTAATGCATTACACCCGCTGTTTAAAGGGTTAGTTCACCCAAAAATTTAATTTCTGTCATTAATTCCTCTCCACACCTGTAAGACCTTCGTTCATCTTCAAAAACAAAAATGAAGATATTTTTGATGAAATCTGATGGCTCAGTGAGGCCTGCATCGCCAGCAATGACACTTCCTCTCTCAAGATCCATTAATGCACTTTTTAATCAGTTCATGTGTTCAATATTAATGTTATAAAGTGACGAGAATATGTTTGGCGCGCCAAAAACACCAAATAATGACTATAGCGATGGCAGATTTCAAAACACTGCTTCATGAAGCTTCGGAGCGTTATGAATCTTTTGTGTCGAATCAGGATTCGGATCGCGTGTCAAACTGCTGAAATCATGTGACTCCGAACCGCTGATTCGACACAAAAGATTCATAACGCTTCATGAAAATATTCTCGTCGCTTTATAATATTAATATTTAATACTCACATGAACTGATTTAAGTATGATTTAGTGCATTAATGGATCTTGAGAGAGGAAGTGTCATAGCTGGCGATGCAGGCCTCACTGAGCCATCAGATTTCATCAAAAATATCTTAATTTGTGTTCTGAAGATGAACGAAGGTCTTGCGGGTGTGGAGATGAATTAATGACAGAAATTTCTTTTTTGGGTCAACTAACCCTTTAATATTTAATAATTATAACTCGCATGTCACATGCACTGATTAACGCTCGAGTTGGTGAAGTCGCGCGTTTGTGCATCATTTCCTGTTTTAGGGTTTTGTGTCTGAAAGAGCGGCGGAGTCAGAGTAAATGAGTCTTAATGAGTTTAACGAGAGCGAGGAAGCGCTGTGGAGCTCAAACACAAACACGGTTTCCTCTCCAGTCACCTTCACTTCCTGTGATGAAGCGGCTCTCACACAGCCTTCAGGAAACACTCGGCGAAATAACACCGCGTTTGGAAGCAGCGCCGCTCTCCATCCGATCGCGTCGCTTTAAACTGCAGACCTGCGTGTGTTACTCCACATGTAGAGATATGAACATTTCATTTCACCATATTAAAACACAAGTGAGCTTCAGGGGGCAAATGCATATAAATAATAATGCTAATAATATCGGTCACGGTGTGAGCGATGATGTGGGCTAAAGGTCACGGTGTTCTTCCTGTCTGTTTGCTTTCATTTCTGTCACAACAGGAACTTTGGAGTCAATTAAACTGATAAGAATCAACTATTCAGTCAAACTTTAACAATGATTCCCATATACTCTTCCTTCGAAGTACCAGGGTATTACCATGTTTTTACCTTTGAAATTATGACTTTTTTCCCCTTTTATACCATTTCAGCTGCATTTAATCCACAAACAAGGATCAGAGTTCAGCCGCATCTCCAATCTCAGTCAATGGTGAGGTCACAGTATCTGACCTACTTACACACACACACACACACACACACACACTTCTGCGCTTCATTCAGGATTACACAATAGAATAATTGAATTAAATGAACTGAACGAATGGATCAGTTTAGTGTTATGGTTTTTGAGTGTTTATTATTATTATTATTATATTAAATAATATTTAAATTATTCATTTAACTTATTTATTTTAAAAAATCTGATTTTTTATTTATTTGAAAAATAAGATAATTTTACAAACAAACACTAATAAAAATGTTTAGTGACTCATCAAAAATGAATCTAATAATAATAATAATAAGTTTCTTACACTGTTTAAAGCAGATACAGATCAATTCAATTTTCATAAATATTTATTTACTTTAAAAAAATTAATATTTCAATTGTTGATTTATTTAACTTTTCATTTATTTTTTAAAAGGATTTTTACTTTAAATAAATAAATACAGTTTACAAATAAAATTAAAACTGATTATATTCATCAAAAAATTAAAAGAATATAATAAAATAACAATACTACTACTAATAATAATCAAATATTCAGTCTGAAGCAGATCAATTTACTTTTTACATTTTTAATTTTTCAATTGTTCATTTTTTAAACTTCTCATTTATTTTTAAAAAGTTTTTTTTAAATAAACAAAATAATTCTACAAATAAAACTTTTGATTATAGTCATCAAACAAAAAAGTGATACAGACGAAGATTTACGAAATCATTGAATTTATTTACTTTTTATTTCAACTGTTCATTCATTAATTTATTTAAAAAAAAATGTATTTGAAATAATTTTACAAATAAAAAAAATAAAAAAATAAAAAAACATAAAAACTTTGATTATACAGTCATCAAAATCAATAAAAAGAATATAATACACAAAGTTTCTCTGTGTGTTTAAAGCCGATCATTTCAGCGCAGAAACATTAACGTAATAAATACGGTGTTTTGGCGGACGACCACGACTGTGGTGATCCACAAACTATCATTAGCATGATGAATCTTTCTAAAGACCCAAACTGAGTCTCTAAGGGAAACAAAATATGAACGCTGAAACAGAAAAACAGATGGAAAGAAAGAGGGAGAGAAATTCTTGAATGGGGTCAGACATGCCGTATCCCGTCACCCTCATGTTCCCTTAGAAACATCCTGTGGATTCCATCACATCAGCAGCTTCCTGTGGGAGGGGGAGGGGGTGAACGCCCGCAGCGCAAACACAGGAAGGGGATGGGCTCCCGTACGGGGGCTTGTTACCCAGCAGCCAATCAGGAGCTCAGGGCTCGGGTTCCACAGCCAATCAGAGCGCGGCAGCCCCACCCTCAGCTGTACCCTGATGCAAGGCCCCACGACAACCACAGCAAGAGAGAAACTACCCTGCCTTCCTCTGACAGACCAAAACTCCTCTTTTAATCCTGATCCGAGCTTTCTAACATGAAACTATCAAATATCATCCTTATATTGTAATCCTTTACGCTGCCAAACACGTTCAGGTTAACGAGCAAAACATGTATTACATCATAGCTGTACATCACTGCCATACTGGCTGATGACAGAATACCTCCAAAATTACACATAATCAGAGGCATTTCAAATGAAACTCAGTCAGTTTTATCTGTACTCACTAAAGCGTCCCATCCTCTCATGAATCATTGGTGTGGCCTCATTTCCAGTCTCTGCTGAGGAGGGGGCGTGTCTACGGCTGATTGACAGCTCAGCCCCTCCTCCTATAAATGCAGAGGAGTTTCCATTACGACTCACGTAATCTCTTTCACGTTCATCCACAACGGCGAAACGCGTTCGTCTAGACGCAAACTGACGTCTGATTAGCGTCTCGCGTAGCGGTGAGAAATCAGGCCCCCCCCCCCCATACTGACTTTTAATAGGAAGCATTTTTAGCGCCTGATTATAATTCCGGCAAAATCACGTTATGATCATTTAAAATGCGCCATTAATGTGTATAATAAATGTTTTTTTATAGGTCGTGAAATCAAGCATTTACTGTTTTTTTTTTTGTTTGTTTTTTAAGTTAGCTTACGTACTAGCATAGCATACATCTAGCCGATTAGCCTGCTAGCTTAGCTTATATTATATTAGGCATGTTTTTTGCTTTTGCCAATTACGTGTTTCAAATGAATGATGTTTGTGTGTACTTAGCATGACGTTTAATTTATTAAACATGTATAATAGTATTATTATATTCTATACCACACTGTTATTATTGTGTAAAATTAATATTAAATTACTCTTACAGAACATAGTATGTTGCAACAATCCTTATCCTTATAAAAAGGGCACTTTTAGGCGTGGTTGCGTTTCCAGTTTGTTTTATTACGCAATAAATAGGCATTCAATTTTATATTTTTGCATCATACAATAGTGAAATCGCTTATAATTAGTCAAGACATCACGACTTTTGATCAGGCATTACTGCGTGGGTCCTATTCCTAGAGGGGGACTCGACTTCTCATGACACCGGAGCTTCCCAAAAGGACGTTTGATTGACATGTAAACCAACCAATCACAGTTCGCTTTGTTCCACGTCATGTTTAGGGGCTTGAAAAGTCGATAACGGACCCACGTACATCTAATAAATTGACATGCTTTTGAAAATCCAGCGTGTAGTTGATTCTGAGCTTGAACTGGAATCAAATCCCATGCAAATCTCGCCAACATTTTTTGTCCATTCATGGTGAATTTTGAGGAATCATTCATGTCTGGAGCACAAACACTGAATCTTAATACCTCGCGTCAGAGGTTTGATCACAGCACTACCACAACAAGCAATTAATGAAATAAAATCTCACTACACTAACAGCGATTCCGTGAATCAAGTAAATGTGCAACTAATGACACTCATAAACATCTGATAGCATTAACAGCCTCAGCTTTGTGTTCCATCGCCCCTGGAAACGACTAATCACTCAAACTATTAAAGTATGACTTCCTGTAAGTCCACGGTAACACGACAGCACCGGCTCATATGGGAACCATTACGCTCCTCCAGAAACGCACCTACTCCAGGACCCACGCTGGTAAAACTGAGCACTCGGTGCAATCACGGGGCAATTAGTGCGGGAATGCTAAACTCGTCGCTAAACGGTTTTATCTCGCTGAGCAGTGTCACGTGGAGGCCTCGTGGTGTCTGGGTGGTCCACATTCTCCATTCAGATCCACACACACACACACACACACATATACATGCAGTAAATCAGGTCTGTGTAGAAGCATGTCACGAAGGCAATTTACTCATTTTGCATTCAACAACAGCAGTTTAGACTTTGGTTGCTAATGGCGTTTTCTTGTTAAACAAACATACAGCAGACTAAATAAAACCATAAAACCACAAACAAATAAATCTGGTTTCAGTAGCTTAGCCTCTCTTGAATGCAATTTCTTTTTCAGTGTTTAACAATTGCAGTTTCAGACTTTCGCAGCTAAAATCCACGAGTTTAAAGAGAAAAGAAGTTAAAGTCGTGCAGCGGTAAATGATAATAACAGAAGAGCTGGTTTTTGCGTAGTTAAGGGTGCGATTACAAGACAGCCATGTACTAAAAACTTTGCGTTTTTCACGTTGTCCGAACAATCCCTGTTCACATGGATCCGCCAAAACGTCTAAAAACCGCTGTATTCTGCTTCCAGGCCAGTAGATGGCGATGTCACACTGTAAAGAAACACCTATAGACTGAACACATGCGCATGACGTCAAATTCACATGGAGGTATCGCTTCAAAACTTTTTTGAAAAGCCCCAAAACGTTGTTATTGTAAATAGGCGACCGTACGGCACAGTCCAAAAAGCGTCAATTCTACGTGGACCACAAGTGCTGTGATTGGTCTGCTACAACCTGCATTTGTAATCGCGCGTCGACGCGGACACTGAAGTGTAAATGAAAACAGACACGCAGAGGCTACGCCGTAGGTCTGGCGCAGAACTATAAATCAGCCTTAACACCCGCTAGTATTAATCTACACTACGACCACTACATAAACTTGACAACTTTCATAACTATAGGACCAGGTTAGTTTTGTGTGTTTCACAAGAACACACAACGAACTTCAACACCTGCAGCTCATCAAACTCAATTTCCCTTACAAAAAGCATCCGATTAAGGCTGTAATGTCGTTTGGATGCGGATTTCTGATGTTCACAGCAGGATGTTTTTGCACATGGTGATTAGTCATTATCAATATGCATCAACACTCGCCGTAACGCTGCAGCTAATGAATCACAAATCAAAGCAATCCGACTGTTTAACATAATTACAACCCTAATAATATCAGATTGTGCTTGTAAAATATAAAATATTCACCTTTTTTTTCAATTATTTATTTATTTTCCATTCATTTCACTATGGCCAATAAATGATGTGATGATCCCTATTCTAAATGTAGAAAAGAACTTCATATAACGCTCTTTCACAAGATGTAATATAAGTCTCTGGTGTCTCCAGAACGTGTCTGTGAAGTTTCAGCTCAAAATACCCATCATTTATTATAGCAGTGAGCAAAAACACGCCGTTTTTGTGTGCGTCCCTTTAAATGCAAATGAGCTGCTGCTCCCAAGAAGAGGGCGGAGCTTCAAGAGCTCGTGTCAGCAGCGCAGATTACCTCAGAAACTGTTCAGCCTTTCATGTTCAAACCGAAAGCTGAAATGATGGAGAGACTCAAGAAGAAGTGACAACATGTAGAATGCAACAGGAAGTTTCTGAACGGTTCGTTGGTGAATTCATGTAGCTGATGTGGAGTTATCCGTCGATCAGATTCTGTCATGATAATCTATAAATCTGCTGTAAGATCCTACAGAGTAGGGCTGAACTTTGCAGATGCTGTTTATGATCAAACAGCAACATTACACACGGACTAAAGTTACAAAAAGTCAAGTTTAAGTTTAAACTGAAGAAAGAAAGATACCAGCAGACTCAGAATGATGTGTTTAATTAAAACATCCTAATATTAGACAATACCAAAATGGTCTCTGTGCACAATTTTTGTCAGGTAATAGGCTATAAAAAAAAAAAAATATATATATATATATATGCACAGGTGCCATTTTCTGTCCTCCTCTCACTTTGTCGTTTACAGACGCAAAACAAACACGCTAATCACAAACGACTAAAGGCACGATCCGTCTCGTTCACAATAACCACCTGAAACTGGAAAAGTCTCGTGCGCGTGGGTGTGTGCGGCACATGTTCAACCGCACAGAACCACAGTCGGCGCGTGTGCCGTTTAAAGCTCACGGCCGTGTTTTTAGACTATAAAAGACTTGTATCACAGGGAGCAAAGGCTACGGTCTGACACAACACAAACACGACAGACGCCAAACAGGGCAAAGTTTATCTCGTATCATCAAAAGGAGGAAAAAAAAAAAAAAACCTGCGACACACTGACTCTTCTACAAAATAAATACTCATCTCTCTCTCTCTCTCTCTCTCTCACAAGGGCTCTTTCCATTCAGAGATGCACAAACTAAATGCTCTTTAAGTAGGTGTTCTCCTCTATATAGACGTTGCATTAGTTTACAGTGAAATACAAACCTTCACATCAATGCAACAGATGCAATATGACACTAACTACTACAAATACAAAAGAAGTTGTTTGCTTGGCGGAAAACACTCCAAACATTTGAAGTCCTGCTCATATTTCTCGTCATATTGAGATCTATTTGTGCGTCTGAGCCCGAGGCAAGACTTTCAGACGAATATCCCATCTCACATGGTCTAAAAGAGCAAAACGAACTAATAAAGAGGAAAGAAGAGCCTTCAATAACACCAACAATCACTCTAATAACAGACGGATTTATCCTGAAGGCCACATGTGGAGTTACTCTACTGGAAAAGCATAAGATTACTTATATAGAGGCTGGAAATTTCATTAATTTAGGTTAATGACTGATATTATAAATATTACAGCTAGAACTATATTTGTAATCTTCCACAAAAAAAAATTTAAACTGCATAAAAATTAATATTATCTTCTTCCAGACAGACTCAGAATGAGTTTAATTAATTATAGCGTGTATCTGTAATATTACATATTATAATATAGTGCCTTTTTTTTTTTTTTTCCAAGTTTAATAAACTCCCAAGCCATTTCTGCACAAACTTTGGTCTATTTTGTGTCTTGATCTACAAATAAAGATTTAACAAAGTAAAGAAAAAAAAAAAAAAAAAAAGTGCACAAAAATAAAAAGTAACAAATACTATAAAACTTTCTCTCCTCCTATTTCTTAACATTCACAATGCAGCAGCAAAACTGAACAATTCAGAGCAAAACACTGTATCAGAGGAACTAGTTATAGAGCAGGAAAACAAACATATAAACAATAAAATCTGATGAGAAACACTGAATGCAGTAAAAGTGTCTGTACCTGATGTGGCATCACCGTTTACTCGCGCGCCAGCTTCACATTTAGCTTTGCCTATTAAAACACACACACACACACACACACACACACACACACACACATATATATATATATATATATATAAAAATGTGAAATAATATCGTGTTGTTTTCCATAAAATGATGTATGTGTGATCATGCTGTTTTGTGTGTCGCACATACAAGCTCTCTCTCTCACACACACACACACACACACAGACGCACAAACACACACTCGCGCGCACACATGCACTTCACGGCCATATATTCGCTCAAAAATTGGCAACTATGGCGATCTAACACACTTTCCTCCACTACAAAGATTATAATATCACGAAAGTATAATTTACCAGAGTTAATCAGACTTGTTTCTATAATCATCCACTGAATCCAATAGCAGGCCGCAGTTAAAACTCGCGTTTAGTCCCACCGATCGCTTCTTCTTTCTCCAGATAAACCAGCGCTAGACGGACAGCAGCTTTACTTCGCCCCGCCCTCCGCCTGCATATCTATAGATATAGACCGCCAATCACAGGCGTCCGTTGAGACACCGTCTCCGCTGATTGGGCAAAACGCCTGACAGCTCGATTCTGATTGGCCGAATGGCGCACCACTGACTGCAAAAGCGGGCACCGCCCCCTGCCCTATAGGGGTGTGTCCTGACGTCACTGCTCAGCCGCTAAGAGGTAAACAATCTGTCCCTCACAGTGTTTCTGTGTTTAAAAAGTTAAAAATATCAAAAGTAGGTCAGAAAGCAGACCTGTGGAGTCAGGACACAAAGAACGCGATGGCACTTTTGGGTAAAAATCACTTTATTATGATTTATTATCTGATTGGCCTATAAACTGACATTGTTGGACATTCAAGAACAAGAAGAAAATGATGTGGCTGTATAGAAGAGGATGATGTCAGAGAGAAATTTAGTGTCATCTATAGCATAGTTTGTGGGGATTTGCTTTACAGCCAATATGACTATATGATGATGATGATGATGATGAGGAAGAGGATTTGATTGGCTGTAATATAAACTGATATTGTTGGACATTCAACAACAACGTGATTCTAGCAGTATAATAAGGGGATGATGTCAAAAATGTGTATTTTATTGAAGTTTATGGCATAATTTGTCGGGATTTCCTTTACCAATCAATATGACTATTTGATTATGTATATTATTATTATTATTATATGATTTTTGAAATTGTATCATGTTTTATACGCACACATACACTCACACAAATATATACAAATACACACACATTTATATACTCATATAAATATACACACACTATTT
>CM074451.1:535000-585000 GCA_037101425.1 Elopichthys bambusa | reverse complement strand
TTGAAGGGAAAACTGATTCATATACAGTATGAATGTACTGTACACTGCCGGTCAAAAGTTTGGAATAATTTCGTTTTTTAGTGTTTCTGAAAGAGTCTCTTCTGCTCATCAAGGCTGATCAAAAATACAGTAAAAATTGTGAAATATTATTCCAATTTAGCTGTTTTCTATGTGAGTATAGTAAAGTGTAATTTATTCCTGAATTTTCAGCATCATTAGTGTCACATGATCCTTCAGAAATCATTCCGATATGATGATTTGATGCTCAAGAAACTTTTATGATTATTATCAGTGTTGAAAACCGTTTGTGTTCACATTTTTTACTGTATTTTTGATCAAATAAACGCGGCCTTGATGAGCAGAAGAGACTCTTTCAGAAACTAAATATTCTTAATCATTCCAAACTTTAAAACTTGGGTTGTTTTCTTAAAACGGCCCAGAAAGCCTTGCACCATTTAAAGTGAGAGTTCATCCAAAACTGAAAATTGGCTCGTTTACCGTTTTCTGACTCTGTAATGCACATATATGAAAGTGCGCATATGAATCGACATAATTACATCAATTTGCATGGATGAGCGAGCTTATATAACATTTTCTCCCTGTATGGAGGGTTGAATCTAGGCCATCTTGTCAGCTTTGTGTCTGCGAGGCAGATCAGGATTGGGGGGGAAGGGCTGAAGTATTTCCCGGGTCAAAGGGTAAGTCCAATCGGTGGGAAAAAGAGGTGCGTTTGTGCACAATCAAGCATATTTAAGAGCTTCCAGCGTCTGCTCGTCACCTCAGCGCTTTCAGACCAGCCCTTGCTCGAAGCTCGGTGAGCGAAACGCTCTGAGCCGTCAGTCCGGCCTCACAGGAGGAGATCTGTGCGGCTCGGCCGTCTCTCCCTGCGTTCCTCCTCCTGCATCCAGCTGGAAAAACAAACAGAGTGTGGGAGTGAAGAGAACGAGAAGAGAAGAGCTTTGATGGAAACGCTGGACTGGAATATGAAGGAACGAGATTTGCTGTAAAAAGATGTTTCAGCACAGGGTTACTGAAAAGAAAGTAGCAGAAACAATTGTAATCGCTAGAAAGTTTGATAGATGATAAAGAATGAGCACGTAACATTTTGAAGCAGAAAGACTTTTTACAGTTAACTAAAACAATAAAAAATACTTTCATTACTTGAAATAAAATATTTTATTAGTTGCAAAAGCAACTATCATTTTCATTTTATTTATAGATATTTTCTGTGGAAACTGATACATTTTATTTTTCAGGATTCTTTGACGAATAGAAAGAGAAGTAACATTATAAATGATCTGATCACAGGAATAAATGACATTTAAAAATATATTAGACTAAATATTTTAGACAATATTACTGTTTTACTGTATTTTTGATCAAATAAATGCAGCCTTTGTGACATTAATAATACCAAATTGTAAGTTGAAGTACTAAAACGGCTAAATCTAAAACTATATAGACATATTTAAAAAAAAAAAAAAAAAATTACTAAAACTTTTAACTAAAATTAAACAGAAAATATTAAAAATAATAATATATGAAGTAGCATTAATAATTATAGGACCGACAGAGAAAAGCCTTGAATTCAAAGTTTATGTGAACTACAGTGTCCAAACAAATTAAAAGAGAAATAAACAAAAACTCGGAAGGAGAAAAAGCCAATTTAATGAATCCTGCTGGGAAAACATTCGGTCAAATGTGTGTGGATCAGCAGGGTTGCTGTGCTGGTGTATTGATGCAGGATAAACTAATCAATAATCACGTTCCAGTAAAGTGGAGAAGCGGCAAAGGACAAAAATGAGGAGAATGTCAGGAGATCATTTATTTATTCATGACTTCCAGTTGAGAATGTAAGAGTTTTAAAAAAACTACTCACTGAAAACAAACACAAACTCTGTCTACGGGGGAAACCAGCCTTGTGTTGGGATTTGTCCGATCAGATTTCGTGGTTTGTGTGCACCGCCCGTTAGTTCAACTAATATGGGAAGCGTTTAAAAAGTGTTTCTATAAGATTCAGATCCACTGTGAGATATTGTATGTGGTATATTGTGTCTTCCTGGTCTTATTGTGAACGATTCATCAGGCACTTTATTCTAGCCTACAGGAAAAAAACGGGTTCGCTTTGTTCAAACAGATAAAAATCGCTGGACAAATGAAAAGAAACAAGATGTTTCAGCTTCCATCCACCATCTTGTTTTGATCATGTTTGTTTTAACATTTTACAACCTGTATGTTTACTTTTTTCCTGGTAATTGTTCAGAATTAATAATTCTTTTTTTTTATTTTTCAGCTAATGTAAAATTCATTTTTTTTCCTCCAACGACCACCAAACGCTTTCACACCTCATCAACTCCTGATGTATGAAATCCAGTCCTGCACTACACATTAATCGTCAAATATTCAGTTTTGCATTAATATATATCACATTATGGAAGTAAAATGGTCTGCAAATGCAATTTCGTCTTTATTCTTGATTAGAGTCGCCTTTGCGCTGTTAACCCCACACTGCGTGCCGAACGTTCAGTGCAAAGCGTTTTTTACTACTTTTACACTGTTAGGGCTTGTTCATACAGAACGCATTTTTGCAAAAAAATGGAGAAAAACGCTAAACTTATTTTAACTCAAGAGCCGCGTTTTTAGAACGCCATGACGCTGCAAAAGACACGAGACGCAACGTTTTGCACGTCCGTCTAGCGTGTGTTTACGTAGAAAGACAAATGGAAAAGTAGCACTTTGTAATGGAAAAACACGTTCTGTGTGAACAGCCCCTTATTCAGTGTAAACGCGTGACGCTGCTTTCTAAAAATGAGCTCAAAATAGGTCAGCTTTTAAAAAACACATCTATAGACCTTGCGCTTTGTTCGTTCCACTGAGGGCTCATTCACACTGCTTGGAAAAACGCGAGGCGCGGGCAGTGCAATGGAGAGAAAAGGTCTCGAGACGCCGCGTGTTGAATGTAGTTTCAGCCTTTTAAAAATATCAAACGTGCCAACTGAAGTGAAAATCGTTTTGTTCTTACCTTTATAGTCAGAAAAGTTCGTACTATTAAATCAGTATAAACTTGGCAATCTATGAGGATGTGCTATGCTAGTACAGCTTTTTTATAAATATAAATAATATCCAATCAGCGACACTGACACCGCTAATATGCAAATCACGACTTAACCCAGGGTTTTGGAGTGTATTTGGGTCAATGACACGACAGGGGTCTATTAAATAATAAAAAACAAAGATTTATAAAGGTATAAAGGTATTTATGGCCAATACAGCCATTTCATTAGTGATTAAAACATCTTAAAATGTAATAAATGTATATATTTTATATTCTGGCATGATTTTATAACATCATATATCAACAAAATGGTGTTAAAATTATGTGTAGAAGTCGTCGCTTTGTTATGAGAAAGAATGTCTGGAAAAATGAATTTCATTGATGTCATTCGGAGTAACCAATATGTGACCATTCTGGATCAAGTCATGCGGTCAGTATCATGTGACAGGATGTGACATCATTCAGATCACATGGTCGTGAAGCAAAGTAACGAACTCTCTCTGAACTATTTGACAAATTCATGTTTTCACGAAACATCAGGTCATTCGGTACAACCGCTATAAAACATGTTGTAATATTTTAAAAACTAAATATAAAATGTTTGATTGTGCTCTTGCTAGCTAGCTAGATATCAGCCTGTTAGCATTGTTTGAAAATATCGTTATTCGGTGACAAATTTTGTCCATATTTTAAAAAAATGACAAAAGCAGTGATAATTGATTATAAAAACCACACAATCTTATTGTTAACACTTAATAAAACTTTAAAAAATTAATTATATCTCCATTAGGTTGTTTTACAGGGTTTAAAAAAACTCATTTATCAGAGACCCAGCTACAGTGTGAAACTTCGGTTTATGAATACCCAGGATTAACTGTTATCCCCTGGTACATTATGAGCAGTGTAAAACGTGAAGCAAGATATCCCAGGATTCCATTCACCTGGGGTTTAGAATGACGCAACTATTTCAAGTGTGAATTAACCTGAAAGTTTGAAGTAGAAAAACTGCAATAGTATTTTCTTGTACTCCAATAATTCTTTTAGTGCAGTTACATTTCATATATGATTGTGCATGTATGTAATGCCGTTCATGGGTCAGTATCACTGCAGGGTGCCTTTTGATGTCCTGTACATAAAAAACTCATTTGCCATGATAAATTAACATAAAAATGACTATCAAAGGGTGTGTGATATAAGGCTTAGTTTTTATGTTCATAAACACAAGCATTACTTGGCTCTTTAGATACATTTTCTAGATTTTGTTTAGCTTTGTATAAGAGGACGCATGTCCCATGCACTGCTCATTAAATTTGAATGAGAGTAAAATATAGTCAAATCCTAGTTTTCCTATTAATATTTTTTTAAATAAGAGATTACTTCATTTGAGTGTACTGATCATTTGGTAATAAAAACAATATTTTTATTTAATGAAAAAAACAATATATTTTTTAATGTCCCTTGAATGGTTGGTCCCTGTCGTATTGGGGAATCTGTCCCTTTAAGAAAAGGCCATCCCCTTTAGTGACATCAGCATTTTTTTTGTCTCTTCAGTGGCGGGAATTTCAGCGGCGGAGTAAGTTGGTGACTTTACAATTGACAAATTTTCTTCGTTTGAGTTTGCTTACTTGTTTCGCCAAAGCTTAACATGTCCACCCTGTCGACATAAAACATGCCGAAAGTGATTAGAATACAATATCTTGTATTGTAGCTAGTCAGTTTGTTGTAAGCTAATATGCTAATTGAAGCTCAAAATGTCCACAGACTCGATAGGGTGGACATACACATGACAGGGTGGAAACAGCATTCATTTATAGAAATGTAATATTGTAGTTTATAGAACCATCTGCTGTAGATAATATTTTGTAATTTATAAATGATTTATCGTTTGTGTTTTTGTTATTGTTTGTGAACGTATATCTAGATTTCCTTTCAGAAGTGTCTCTCTCCGTTCATGATATGGTGTTTACGTGAGGTTTTTAGTTAAAGATGCAGTCCGTAGGTTTTGCCTCTTTGAACCCTGAAATTGCAGTCATTTGCAGAATTATCACTTTACGTGGGTTGTGCCTCGACACGGCTCCTCAGCGAGGAAGAATCTGATGTTTTTGAGGTGTATACGTGGGTTGTCTATCAATGCACCAGTTGTCAGCGATGAATTTGCTGGATTACAAACTGGCATCAAAATGACAAGTTTAATTACATTTCAGCTGCTGTAAGAAGAGGCTGCACACAATCTATCGCCTGCTGCATCCAAACACATGCGATATAGCCTGCTAGCTGTATGTTTACAGACATTACGTAATGACGAACGACGGAAGCTCGGATTTCCCGTGTAAACCTACCAGTACCACTCAAATGATAAAACATTATTACAAGCTTACCGCTGTGAATCGGGCTGAGATAAGGAGATCGTTTTGAACACTGGCTGGTTATGTACTTGCTCAAAAATTGATTTTGGATCATTTTTAACCAAAAAAAGTTACGGACTGCAGCTTTAATATTGCAATGAAAACGTATTTAACAGTAATATATATGTCCACGACAGGGTGCACATATCTTACGGTTTATGTTCCGAAAAATGGCCCATAATTATCTAAAAATATGCGTGGGAGCTCAGCCATATAGTTTTTACAGTACTCAAGTGTCTACTATTAATGAAAAGACATAAAGCGAATGGAAAATTAAAACCAAAATTTTTGAGTATTGTGAGGGTTGAAAGGCACTCTACGGTGATATTGACCCTCATGCTAATTGTGTTTACATGTACGTGTGAGTGTTTTCACGACTCGTGATTTCCTGCAGAACACTGTTATCTTTAAATGTTCTCTCTCTGCGAGGCGATGCCCCTGACTGTGCGTGCCTGTATGCGATGTACTGTCCTCGCTCTTCTTCCGTCATAAACAGGTCAATAGCAGCACTGCCTGACCGTTCATGTTCATTTATAATCAAGAGGATCCGCAGCCATCGTGGCAGGGGGTTGCAGCATCCGCTATCATCTTCTGTCCCTCATCGTCTTCCGAGCTACAACTGCATCTAAAAGTGAACGTTTCGGGTTCCAGAGGGATGATTCTTCAAATATTCTGAAAATAAAAACGAGAGTTAATTGTTTATGCAATCTTTTGTAAATATTATAAACCATATAAATGCTTGAAGAAAGAACATGAATGAAAATAATGCATGACACTCAGAGTTCAGAGGTCACGTCCAATGAGACACAAGCAGTTTCCACTTACCTGATCAAAGATGTGTATTCAGAGGTCAAATTCCACAGGATTCCAAAAGTTTTAGACAATTAGCTTCATTCTAGATAATTATGAGTCTAAAGACGGAGGGAGCAGAAGAGAAATGCATTATATGAGATGAAATAAGACAAAATGCTTTATACTCTGTACAACTTTTTTTTTTTTAAGTTGTAAATAAAACAACTATTATTGGAGTATGTTTTACAAGAAAATTCTATTATGGGAGCTTGTTTCTGCCATGAAACAAAAAAAAAGGTAATTGTGACTTTTTACCTCATAATTACAAGTTCACATCAGAACTGTGAGTTATGAACTTGAAATTTAAATAAAGTCAGAATTATGAGAAATAAAGTCAGAATTGTGAGAAATAAAGTCAGAATTATGAGTTATGAACTTGAAATTTAAATAAAGTCAGAATTATGAGAAATAAAGTCAGAATTATGAGTTATGAACTTGAAATTGAAATAAAGTCAGAATTATGAGAAATAAAGTCAGAATTGTGAGAAATAAAGTCAGAATTATGAGTTATGAACCTGAAATTGAAATAGTCAGAATTATGAGAAATAAAGTCAGAATTGTGAGAAATAAAGTCAGAATTGTGAGAAATAAAGTCAGAATTATGAGTTATGAACTTGAAATTTAAATAAAGTCAGAATTGTGAGAAATAAAGTCAGAATTATGAGTTATGAACTTGAAATTGAAATAAAGTCAGAATTTTGAAAAATAAAGTCAGAATTATGAGTTATGAACCTGAAATTGAAATAGTCAGAATTATGAGAAATAAAGTCAGAATTGTGAGAAATAAAGTCAGAATTATGAATTATGAACTTGAAATTTAAATAAAGTCAGAATTTTGAGAAATAAAGTCAGAATTATGAGAAATAAAGTCAGAATTGTGAGAAATAAAGTCAGAATTATGAGAAATAAAGTCAGAATTGTGAGTTATGAACTTGGAATTTAAATAAAGTCAGAATTGTGAGAAATAAAGTCAAATTATGAGAAATAAAGTCAGAATTGTGAGTTATGAACTTGAAATTTAAATAAAGTCAAAATTATGAGAAATAAAGTCAGAAATATGAGAAATAGTCAGAATTATGAGAAAAAGTCAGAATTGTGAGTTATAAACTTGAAATTTAAATAAAGTCAGAATTGTGAGAAATAAAGTCATAATTATGAGTTATGAACTTGAAATTGAAATAAAGTCAGAATTTTGAAAAATAAAGTCAGAATTGTGAGAAATAAAGTCAGAATTGTGAGTTATAAACTTGAAATTAAATAAAGTCAGAATTGTGAGAAATAAAGTCAGAATTATGAGAAATAAAGTCAGAATTGTGAGTTATAAACTTGAAATTTAAATAAAGTCAGAATTGTGAGAAATAAAGTCAGAATTATGAGAAATAAAGTCAGAATTGTGAGTTATAAACTTGAAATTTAAATAAAGTCAGAATTGTGAGAAATAAAGTCAGAATTATGAGTTATGAACTTGAAATTTAAATAAAGTCAGAATTGTGAGAAATAGTCAGAATTATGAATTATGAACTTGAAATTTAAATAAAGTCAGAATTGTGAGAAATAAAGTCAGAAATATGAGAAATAAAGTCAGAATTGCGAGATATAAACTTGAAATTTAAATAAAGTCAGAATTATGAGAAATAAAGTCAGATTTGTGAGAAATAAAGTCAGAATTGTGAGTTATGAACTTGAAATTTAAATAAAGTCAGAATTGTGAGAAATAAAGTCAGAATTGTGAGTTATAAACTTGAAATTTAAATAAAGTCAGAATTGTGAGAAATAAAGTCAGAATTGCGAGTTATAAACTTAAAATTGAAATAAAGTCAGAATTATGAGTTATAAACTTGGAATTTAAATAAAGTCAGATTTGTGAAAAATAAAGTCAGAATTATGAGAAATAAAGTCAGATTTGTGAGAAATAAAGTCAGAATTATAAGTTATAAATTTGGAATTTAAATAAAGTCAGATTTGTGAAAAATAAAGTCAGAATTGTGAGTTATAAACTTGGAATTTAAATAAAGTCAGAATTGTGAGAAATAAAGTCAGAATTATGAGTTATGAACTTGGAATTTAAATAAAGTCAGAATTGTGAGAAATAAAGTCAGAATTATGAGTTATAAACTTGGAATTTAAATAAAGTCAGAATTGTGAGAAATAAAGTCAGAATTATGAGTTATAAACTTGGAATTTAAATAAAGTCAGAATTGTGAGAAATAAAGTCAGAATTATGAGTTATGAACTTGGAATTTAAATAAAGTCAGAATTGTGAGAAATAAAGTCAGAATTATGAGTTATAAACTTGGAATTTAAATAAAGTCAGAATTGTGAGAAATAAAGTCAGAATTATGAGTTATGAACTTGGAATTTAAATAAAGTCAGAATTGTGAGAAATAAAGTCAGAATTATGAGTTATAAACTTGAAATTTAAATAAAGTCAGAATTGTGAGAAATAAAGTCAGAATTGTGAGAAATAAAGTCAGAATTATGAGAAAAAGTCAGAATTGTGAGAAATAAAGTCAGAATTGTGAGAAATAAAGTCAGAATTATGAGAAATAAAGTCAGAATTATGAGAAAAAGTCAGAATTGTGAGAAATAAAGTCAGGTTTGTGAGAAATAAAGTCAGAATTATGAGAAAAAGTCAGAATTATGAGAAAATGTCAGAATTGTGAGAAATAAAGTCAGAATTATGAGAAAAAGTCAGAATTGTGAGAAATAAAGTCAGAATTATGAGAAATAAAGTCAGGTTTGTGAGAAATAAAGTCAGAATTATGAGAAAAAGTCAGAATTATGAGAAAATGTCAGAATTGTGAGAAATAAAGTCAAAATTTTGAAAAAATAAAGTCAGAATTGTGAGAAATAAAGTCAGAATTGTGAGAAATAAAGTCAGAATTGTGAGAAATAGTCAGAATTATGAGAAAATGTCAGAATTGTGAGAAATAAAGTCAAAATTTTGAAAAAATAAAGTCAGAATTATGAGAAATAAAGTCAGAATTGTGAGAAATAAAGTCAGAATTATGAGTTATCAACTTGGAATTGAAATAAAGTCAGAATTGTGAGAAATAAAGTCAGAATTGTGAGAAATAAAGTCAGGTTTGTGAGAAATAGTCAGAATTATGAGAAAATGTCAGAATTATGAGAAATAAAGTCAGAATTGTGAGAAATAAAGTCAGAATTATGAGTTATCAACTTGGAATTGAAATAAAGTCAGAATTGTGAGATATAAAGTCAGGTTTGTGAGAAATAGTCAGAATTATGAGAAAATGTCAGAATTGTGAGAAATAAAGTCAAAATTTTGAAAAAATAAAGTCAGAATTATGAGAAATAAAGTCAGAATTGTGAGAAATAAAGTCAGAATTATGAGTTATCAACTTGGAATTGAAATAAAGTCAGGTTTGTGAGAAATAGTCAGAATTATGAGAAAATGTCAGAATTATGAGAAATAAAGTCAGAATTGTGAGAAATAAAGTCAGAATTATGAGTTATCAACTTGGAATTGAAATAAAGTCAGAATTGTGAGAAATAAAGTCAGAATTGTGAGAAATAAAGTCAGAATTGTGAGAAATAGTCAGAATTATGAGTTATCAACTTGGAATTGAAATAAAGTCAGAATTGTGAGAAATAAAGTCAGAATTGTGAGAAATAAAGTCAGAATTATGAGAAAATGTCAGAATTGTGAGAAATAAAGTCAGGTTTGTGAGAAATAGTCAGAATTATGAGAAAATGTCAGAATTGTGAGAAATAAAGTCAAAATTTTGAAAAAATAAAGTCAGAATTATGAGAAATAAAGTCAGAATTGTGAGAAATAAAGTCAGAATTATGAGTTATCAACTTGGAATTGAAATAAAGTCAGAATTGTGAGAAATAAAGTCAGAATTGTGAGTTATAAACTTGAAATTTAAATAAAGTCAGAATTGTGAGAAATAAAGTCAGAATTGTGAGAAATAAAGTCAGAATTGCAAGATATAAAGTCAGAATTGTGAGAAATAAAGTCAGAATTGCAAGATATAAAGTCAGAATTTATAAAGTCAGAATTGCGAGTTATAAAGTCAGAATTATGAGAAAAGTCAGAATTGTGAGAAATAAAGTCAGAATTATGAGTTATCAACTTGGAATTGAAATAAAGTCAGAATTGTGAGAAATAAAGTCAGAATTGTGAGAAATAAAGTCAGAATTGTGAGTTATAAACTTGAAATTTAAATAAAGTCAGAATTGTGAGAAATAAAGTCAGAATTGTGAGAAATAAAGTCAGAATTGCAAGATATAAAGTCAGAATTTATAAAGTCAGAATTATGAGAAAAGTCAGAATTGTGAGAAATAAAGTCAAAATTTTGAAAAAATAAAGTCAGAATTATGAGAAATAAAGTCAGAATTGTGAGAAATAAAGTCAGAATTGTGAGAAATAAAGTCAGAATTGTGAGTTATGAACTTGGAATTTAAATAAAGTCAGAATTATGAGAAATAAAGTCAGAATTGTGAGAAATAAAGTCAGAATTGTGAGAAATAAAGTCAGAATTGTGAGTTATGAACTTGGAATTTAAATAAAGTCAGAATTATGAGAAATAAAGTCAGAATTATGAGAAATAAAGTCAGAATTATGAGTTATGAAGTCACAGTTACGTTTTTTATTTCATGGTGGAAACATTTTTCTACTTTATTTCAGTTTTCTACTTTAAAATGTCATGTTTAATCCAATGCGTTTTCTAACCATTTCATTGTAATTGTTTGTGAAATATAGTAGTAATTTCTGAATGAGAACAGTTTCCACGCCAGATTTTTCTCCTCCCTCAAGGGCTGTTTAACGGAGTTGATGAAGGACAAGTAATTTCATTCACGTGTCTTGACAGACATCACCTGCGTTCAGTTCTGACATCTGAAACATGTTCTACACTTCAAACAAAGCCACTCATCGACCTTCCTGTCAAGATCCTTCAACTGAAATCTCCAGAAGTGTCTGCCAAACCCACATCTCAATAACATATTTCAGCTAAACAATAAAATAGCCATTTCATAAACTGTGCTTCTCTGAGGCTCAAATACACTGTATTTTGCTGGTTGGGGTTTAACCAGCTCATGCAAATCCAGCTTTTCCTGCAGCCGCCATGTTTCTGTTGGGAATTCTGAGACTGTGTTTGGAATATAACACTAGTTTCCCTTTGCGGACTGACAGATGGAAGATAAATGAGAGTAGCTGAGTTCAGGTAAGAGTTGAGCGTGCTCATCCCGGGCTGATGGGTAATCCCTGCCTGTTTAAGACGAATACACGTGATTGTTTAGACTATAGTGACAGAACGCAGGTTCTCTCGAGCTCCTGTTGTTAATGAAACCACCTGATGGTCATTTGATTGACAGGAGTGCTGATGACAGCAAATGGAAGCCAAACAGTGTTTGAGCAAATCAATGAGTCAATGCACCACAAGTCTGAGTCTGTAAAAGGGAAAAAACCCACATTTTTTCCAAACAGTTTCATGTGTCAGGATGGTGGTCGACTGTCTGAAAACTCTGAGGCCAGTGAAGGGGGATTTTATGTCTCTCTATTGTTCTATATTGACTTTACGCACATGAAGAAAACATTAAAGAGCCAAATCGTCAGGACTAAGGAATCAGTTGCCTCTGCCAGAGCTAAACTTAGAAAATGACAGGACTCCTTTGCCAACACTGAAGACACTGCCCTAAAAAATGGCATGGAAAAAAGCCCAAACACAGAGACAGTAGCATCAGCTGCAGCCAAATATGCATTTAAAGCTGCACACACCCTCAAGCCTGTCCACACGTAGAATGATCTACTTAACTTTAGAAAATCACTGCTATTTTGGGCGTAATACATGTAAGATTATCAGTGAATCGAACTCACTCTGCTGCAGTTTTGTACGCATTCTTTAACTGGAACTTCTGACGGCAGCTGCAGTGATGCGATGCCTTTACCAGTCTGTGATTGGCTCTTTTCTTTAGAAGTGTGTGTTCACCTATCTAAAGTCTTTTTACAGTGAAATCAGTCACAGTAACAGCATCTTACGGAAGCTTGTTTCCTCAGTATTGCGACATTTAAACTCACAATTTGCAAGAATTGTGTAATTAAGTCAGAATTGCGTGTTATACATCAGAATTGTAAGATATAAAGTCGCAATTCTGACTTTTTCTCTTAGAATTGTAATATTGTGGGTTATAAAGTAAGAACTGCATGATTAAAAAGTTATAACAGTTCTGACTTTATAACTCGCATTTCTGACTTTATATCTTGCCATTCTGACTTTTTTCTCAGAATTGAGTTTATCTCTCGCAATTATGACTTTATGACATGCAATTATGAGTAGTCAGAATTGCGAGTCATAAAGTCAGAATTGCAAGATATAAAGTCATAATTTATAAAGTCATAATTGCGAGTCATAAAGTCAGAATTGCAAGATATAAAGTCAGAATTTATAAAGTCAGAATTGCATGATATAAAGTCAGAATTGTGAGATATAAATTCAAAATTGCGAGATATAAAGTCACAATTGCGAGATATAAAGTCACAATTGCGAGATATAAAGTCAGAATTTATAAAGTCAGAATTGCGTGATATAAAGTCAGAATTTATAAAGTCACAATTGCGAGATATAAAGTCAGAATTGCGAGTTATAAAGTCAGAATTTATAAAGTCAGAATTGCGAGTTATAAAGTCAGAATTTATAAAGTCAGAATTGCGTGATATAAAGTCTGAATTTATAAAGTCAGAATTGCGTGATATAAAGTCAGAATTTATAAAGTCAGAATTGCGAGTTATAAAGTCAGAATTTATAGTCAGAATTGCGAGACATAAATTCAAAATTGCGAGATATAAAGTCACAATTGCGAGATATAAAGTCAGAATTTATAAAGTCAGAATTGCGTGATATAAAGTCTGAATTTATAAAGTCAGAATTGCGAGATATAAAGTCAGAATTTATAAAGTCAGAATTGCGAGATATAAAGTCAGAATTGGGAGATATAAAGTCAGAATTTATAAAGTCAGAATTGCGAGATATAAAGTCAGAATTGCGAGTTATAAAGTCAGAATTTATAAAGTCAGAATTGCGAGATATAAATTCAAAATTGCGAGATATAAAGTCACAATTGTGAGATATAAAGTCAGAATTTATAAAGTCAGAATTGCGTGATATAAAGTCAGAATTGTGAGATATAAATTCAAAATTGCGAGATATAAAGTCACAATTGCGAGATATAGTCAGAATTTATAAAGTCAGAATTGCGTGATATAAAGTCAGAATTTATAAAGTCAGAATTGCGTGATATAAAGTCAGAATTTATAAAGTCACAATTGCGAGATATAAAGTCAGAATTTATAAAGTCAGAATTGCGTGATATAAAGTCAGAATTGTGAGATATAAATTCAAAATTGCGAGATATAAAGTCACAATTGCGAGATATAAAGTCAGAATTTATAAAGTCAGAATTGCGTGATATAAAGTCAGAATTTATAAAGTCACAATTGCGAGATATAAAGTCAGAATTGCGAGTTATAAAGTCAGAATTTATAAAGTCAGAATTGCGAGATATAAATTCAAAATTGCGAGATATAAAGTCACAATTGTGAGATATAAAGTCAGAATTTATAAAGTCAGAATTGCGTGATATAAAGTCAGAATTGTGAGATATAAATTCAAAATTGCGAGATATAAAGTCACAATTGCGAGATATAGTCAGAATTTATAAAGTCAGAATTGCGTGATATAAAGTCAGAATTTATAAAGTCAGAATTGCGTGATATAAAGTCAGAATTTATAAAGTCACAATTGCGAGATATAAAGTCAGAATTTATAAAGTCAGAATTGCGTGATATAAAGTCAGAATTGTGAGATATAAATTCAAAATTGCGAGATATAAAGTCACAATTGCGAGATATAAAGTCAGAATTTATAAAGTCAGAATTGCGTGATATAAAGTCAGAATTTATAAAGTCACAATTGCGAGATATAAAGTCAGAATTTATAAAGTCAGAATTGCGTGATATAAAGTCAGAATTGTGAGATATAAATTCAAAATTGCGAGATATAAAGTCACAATTGCGAGATATAAAGTCAGAATTGCGTGATATAAAGTCAGAATTTATAAAGTCACAATTGCGAGATATAAAGTCAGAATTTATAAAGTCAGAATTTATAAAGTCAGAATTGCGAGATATAAATTCAAAATTGCGAGATATAAAGTCACAATTGTGAGATATAAAGTCAGAATTTATAAAGTCAGAATTGCATGATATAAAGTCAGAATTGTGAGATATAAATTCAAAATTGCGTGATATAAAGTCAGAATTTATAAAGTCACAATTGCGAGATATAAAGTCAGAATTTATAAAGTCAGAATTGCGTGATATAAAGTCAGAATTTATAAAGTCACAATTGCGAGATATAAAGTCAGAATTTATAAAGTCAGAATTGCGAGTTATAAAGTCAGAATTTATAAAGTCAGAATTGCGAGTTATAAAGTCTGAATTTATAAAGTCAGAATTGCGTGATATAAAGTCTGAATTTATAAAGTCAGAATTGCGAGATATAAAGTCAGAATTTATAAAGTCAGAATTGCGAGATATAAAGTCAGAATTGGGAGATATAAAGTCAGAATTTATAAAGTCAGAAATGCGAGTTATAAAGTCAGAATTTATAAAGTCAGAATTGCGAGATATAAAGTCAGAATTGCGAGTTATAAAGTCAGAATTTATAAAGTCAGAATTGCGAGATATAAATTCAAAATTGCGAGATATAAAGTCACAATTGTGAGATATAAAGTCAGAATTTATAAAGTCAGAATTGCGTGATATAAAGTCAGAATTTATAAAGTCAGAATTGCGAGATATAAAGTCAGAATTTATAAAGTCAGAATTGCGAGATATAAAGTCAGAATTTATAAAGTCAGAATTGCGAGATATAAAGTCTGAATTTATAAAGTCAGAATTGCGAGATATAAAGTCAGAATTGCAAGATATAAAGTCAGAATTTATAAAGTCAGAATTGCATGATATAAAGTCAGAATTTATAAAGTCAGAATTGCATGATATAAAGTCAGAATTGCGAGATATAAAGTCAGAATTGCAAGATATAAAGTCAGAATTTATAAAGTCAGAATTGCATGATATAAAGTCAGAATTGCATGATATAAAGTCAGAATTGTGAGATATAAAGTCAGAATTTATAAAGTCAGAATTGCATGATATAAAGTCAGAATTTATAAAGTCAGAATTGCATGATATAAAGTCAGAATTGCGAGATATAAAGTCAGAATTGCAAGATATAAAGTCAGAATTTATAAAGTCAGAATTGCGAGATATAAAGTCAGAATTGCAAGATATAAAGTCAGAATTTATAAAGTCAGAATTGCATGATATAAAGTCAGAATTTATAAAGTCAGAATTGCATGATATAAAGTCAGAATTGCGAGATATAAAGTCAGAATTGCAAGATATAAAGTCAGAATTTATAAAGTCAGAATTGCATGATATAAAGTCAGAATTGCATGATATAAAGTCAGAATTGTGAGATATAAAGTCAAAATGGAGAGATATAAAGTCCGAATTTATAAAGTCAAAATTGCATGATATAAAATCGCAATTACCTTTTTTATTTTTTTATTCCATGGCGGAAACAAGCTTCCACAGCATCTACCGTTGGTAGTCGCTGCTTCACATCGCTGCTCATTTGCATAAGGTCTCGTCTCTGAACATGCCCACATCACATCGCCAACGGCACCTGCAGTGTTTCTGCGGCAAAAGAAGTGATATTTTTGAACATTTAAACATTTTAACACAATTCATTTTGGTGGCTTTGGCCAATTTATTGAAACAATAAGTAGGATTTAAAGCATGAATTAAATTACCACATGCAATCTAGTTTCAAAAAATAAGTGATTGAGAAACTAAAATTGAAAGGAAAACTGAAACTTTAAAAATAATAACTACAAAATATTAATAAAAAATATAATAATATCGCAATACTACTAAAATAGCACTGTCGCTGGGTCTCTGACAGCGTTATGATGCAACAGAACTCTATTAATAAATGTGGTTTGTGAAGACAGGAGGCCTGTTTTTTCTCTCTAGCGGTGAGGTTTCCCCCGACTCTAAGAAGGAGTCAATGTTTGACCACACTGGGCTATTTGTGTCGCAAGTAACTCAGAGGCATCAGACTTCGACCTGCCAGCTGTTTTGTGTGATTGTCTGTGTTTGTAGGGACTCTTATGTAACTCCAGACGCAGATTAACCCTGCAGTCAACCGTGTGTTTGTTTGCCAGGAAACTGCTGTATTGGCAGGATTTGAAATGTTGTTGACTTTGCACTGAGCATATTATGGACATTCATAGAAATTATTTTATATATGGACTTTTAGCTTTCATGCATTTAACAAAACAAGTCCAGCTCACATTTCACCTCAAAACACAAGATAATCAAATATTTCTGATGCGAAGTTTGACTCGAGAGCCCTTATATGGACATGGTTTGGGGCGTGTTATGCAAATGACTAACCTTGTGCACGCGGGAATTAGGCGGAGATTAGTTCTCCTATGCGAAATAATCTACACAACTATTAGTGAACGAGACCCCAGTGTCTCAATGCAAAAAAGTTCATGTATTTAATTAAAGGTAACTTTTGGCCCTCTAACATTCACATTCCAGTGGCTAAATATCATGTTATTTGGGATTGCTTCAACCTGCAGACATAAAAAAAAAAAAAAAAAAAAAACAATACAGCATTAAAGTAGCCCAATTCCAGGGGAAAACCGCAGACTTGGCAACACTGTATGCCACTCCCACACCAGACACGCGTCAAAGTAGCCTTACAGATATGATAAGACACGCACAGGCGAGTGACGCATGTATGCAACTTCCCAGCAAAGACCAACCCGCCAGGTCTGAAATATGAACACTTATGATAAGCTTACCATAGTGAATCAGGGTAAGACAAAAACATGTTTTGGAAGAAGGATTGATATATTGCCTCAATTAATTTTGAACAAAAAAGTTACCTTTCCCCCAACAATATGTCATCTTTTTTTAACTGAGCTCCAGAATGCATTCTAGGACTGATTTATCCATGAAAGCGACATGCAATGCTGCCTTAAAACCTGAGCAGAATGAGGCGTCTTGCAAGGCAGAATAATGTTGTTTTCTACCCTGTGGATGGCAAGCCTCTCTTGGGTTTGGAACAGACCTGAAGAGTCTCACTAAACACCGTCAGTAATGTTTGCCTGCTTTTAGCCACACTAAATTTACTGCATCACCTCCTCCAGTGTCTCTATGAAGGCAGCACTGTGGGTTTTGTAGTTCTGACATCAGCACGCGGCCCATAAAGCATATATCCGCACTCTTTGATTTAGCCCAGCTGGCGTTCCCCGTGGCTCAGGAGAGAGAACGGTCTGTGGTCGCACCGGACGCCGTGATGTTCCCGTGTTTGCACAAGTCTGAACTCAGCACAAGCCGAACACTGTATGAAGATGCCACCCTTATGCATTTATATATTTGCTCCATCATAGGTCTTTTATTATGAAAAGAGGCTCCTGTATGATAGATAGACAGATGGATGCCCTCTGCTGGTCAGTAGTATAAATACAACAGCCATTCGTCACATCGTCTGTGTTTTGGCTTTAGACGGCTGATTGGTTTTGTGTTGTTTCTGTTAATGATGATGTCTACAGTCAGCTGGTTTAAGACTGATCTCTAAGGGTAAACATGAAACTGAGCCCATGTTGTCTGAATAATCACACACAAGTGTGTAAGTTATAAATCCATCTTAATCAGTAGTCTAGGAAACAGCAATTAGGTAAATGTTGAGATTAACTCTAATGAGGATCTGGACCAAAACTAGACGTCACAGGATTACACAGAGTCACATGAGGAGGCTTGTTCCTGAAATCCCCTTTAAAAACATCCCGCTCAACATAGACATGATCGGATTCATGCGGGACGAGGACGGTTGAGATCAGGAGTTCATTGAAGCGTGTGTTAACTCGTTATTAAAGTATGACACTCATCAGCTCTAATGAGCCGCTTCCTCTGAGAGCTCGAATCCTCTCGAGACGCATCAGACAACAATCATGAGAAACACATTAGCTGTCATTGTGTGACGCCGGACCTTCATTCATACAGCTTCTTCTACTTCGTGTGCTCAGTGAGTTACGTAAGATATTATTGTGTTTTATCGATGTCCCAGAGGAGAAGATTATCAGTGAATAACAACCTAAATAACATGTGTTGGAACATGACGCACGGCTCGTATGAATTGCTGTCGTGTACTTTTTTTTTTTGAGTTTGACAGAAACTGTCAAATCAAATTTATTTGTACAGCGCTTTTCACAATACGCATTGTTTCAAAGATTTGCAGAAAGTCGTACTGTAATGTCAATCTTTACCATAGAGTAAATTAGGCAAACTGTTTTCGTTTTTCTTTTGGTTAAAGCTTATTTTTTTTCCCTGCAAAGCAATATTGCTTTTTGTTCATGACATTATTTTGTGGATATTTTAAAAGCCATTTTCTTTCATTAAAATTTTTTTTGCAGAGCAGAAAATAACCGAACAGTGTACTGTAGGTCTCCTGACAAAAGCCCATTCAGTTTTATCAATAAACAGTGAAAACTCAAAACATGCACTTTGCTTTTTTAAAGATGTTTTGGTTATGCAGCAGAAAATGTCACATAAAGATGGAACAATACAGTTAAAATGTTTTGCTAATATTGTCACTTCTGCTAATTCAATAAATGCAACTGATATAAATGGTTTTAGTGTTATTATTCAACATTATTCAATATAATTTGGCAACGATGTTGATTAAATAGGAAACAATAAGACAACTCGTCTGACAGGATTAACTCCCTTTATTTGACGAAGCGCAGGTTTGGACACAGAGCAGCTCAATTGTCCGCTATGCAAAAGTGTTTAGGGTCCATAAAAACACTCGTACAGTAAAATATTCAGGCTTTAACGAGTTATGAGAAGTTATTTGTTCTGGTTTCATCAAATCGCTGTAGATTTTTATTTCCAGAGCGGAGTACTAAAACATTTTATTTGTGTATTTAACTTTTCTTTTTAAGTGGTCTGCTTATTCTCACATAACATTAGAGCTTTTTGGAGTCAACTAATTTATTTGAGATAAAATTCTATATTAATAAATTGCTCTGTCATGTTTGTGATTTTCATTTGTCATGTAGCCTAGAACTGCTTCTGACCATTAAATCGAAACAGACTCACAATTTCATGGCATTACTTTTATTTATTCAGATACAGTTCTGTATTTTATTTTACCTTTCTTTTTGTCAGCGTTGAAAACCTAAAACATTCTTCCTTAATTTAACAGACACCCCACTTATTATTGAGATTTTCAAGGCAGTATTTTCCTCATCCTTGTGATGCACCTCTGAACTACAATCTACGGAGAAACGGCGCTTTAACGGGAGCAACGAACGCGCGGGCGCTGCATGTAGGCTATAGGCTAGTTCTGTCATGTGACACCACGTTCGTTTGCGTTAAAGCCCTTTTTCCTCGACAAAAAGTGTTTCCAAACTAATTTTTGCAACATTTGAACTATCGAGAAAGATTTTAGTGCGCTAAAAAAGATTATCTATTGTCGAAACGTTATCGACAAATGGCATTTCTATCAGCTATATCGCTAAACATTTTGAAGCATTTTTAAAACTTTGGTCAGATCGTCAAATTCAAATCTAGTTTTTGTTTTTATTTTAAACATTTCTTGGAAAGATTTAAAGGCTGTTTTATAAAGATGTAGAAACTGTAAAAATGTGCATTTCATGTATTTTAGTGTGTGCCCCTCTAAACATTTCCTTTATTTTTCTGACCCCACTGGCAGATATCTGTACTTATTTTAAGCATAAAGTCACTTCATTTGGATGATTTTATCAGAAAACAACACTTAATATCTGAAGTAATTTTGCTTGTTTAGATATTATATTTTTATTTTCAGTGTGACATCACTTTATTGGGAAGATTTTTTATGTAAATCACTGAAATATTATTTGACTATAAATGATAATGGTGTGCTGCATTTGAATATGATAGCAAGAATTATGTCACATATTTGCATATTTGACACAAGCTGTACAAAGGCCGTGTATAAACTGCAGCTAAATTCGTTTCAATTCACCTTTTAGTGCCTAATCTTGTTCTGTACCCAGAATTTAGTAATAATACTTAATGTTTTTTTGAGTAATATTCATTATGTATCTGATGATCCACTCTGAGACATCTTGTTAAAATATATAACAATATGTAAGTGATAACCCTCGGTGTGCATTACACGATTTTAATGTGGAAGCAAAGAACAACCCAAATCGTGGATTATCCTGCTTTTATCATGCTTTTAAAGATGTCATCGATGCAGCCGTAAACGGTCCAACTGAGGAAGGAGGGTGGGGCTCCGGAGGAAGACGAGGGACTGGCAAAGAGCAGGAAATAAGAGAGAATGTTGGGGATGATGGTGGGAGGAGCCAGTCAGGACGATGGCCCACTGCGGAGTCGACGGAGCCATGGTGGAGACATGGTTCACGATACCTGGGGATGACTGACAGAGGTGAAGCCGATGGTAGTGGAGCCCTAGGCGCAGATGGAGAGCAGATGGGCCCTGGAGGCCAAAGCGGAGCTGCAGCCATGAGCGTCCAAAGTGGAGCCAGGGTGCCTGAGGACTGAGGCGGAGCCACTAGGTGGAGCAGGTGAAGCTGGAAGGATGGTGGAGCCAGACGGGAGCCGAAGGAAGCTCGGAAGTCCGTGGCACAGGCAGGGCAACGTCTCACCAAGGTGGAGCCAGAGGGATGAGGGAGGGCTGGTGAAGCCGCAAGGACGATGGTCTTTGGTGTAGCCGAGGGAGGGAGGAGCCAAGTCAGAGCCGACTGAAGCAGAGCGATGGGATCAGAAGCTGGAGGTGGAGCCGGGGATCTAACTTACCTGGGCGATGCTGGAGAACTGAGGGCTCGAGATGAATCCACATGATGGAGTGGCATCAGAAGAGGTGCCATGGGACTGAAGTGATCCAGCGGAGCCAGGGCTGATGGACTGGCTGAATTTGAAAGAGGAGGCGGGAGAGGGAAGCTGGAAGGGAACTCAGGAGACTTTGTGCTGGACGGGACCAGCAGGGGCACAGGAGACAAAGGGAAACATCCTTTTCCAAATAACTTTGGAAAACAATTAGCAGAGGCCAGCTCAGTGGTGGGAGTGTGGACGGAGTCTTCCTCCATCTCCACGAGGACGGACAATGTCGCTGGCTCACTCTGGCTCAGACGGACGGTGGGGCTTGGGCTCCGGGGCGATGGCTGGCTCACCCCTAAAGCCCGAGACACACCGAGCTGACGTCAAAGAACTAGCGGCGACGAAAGCTGACTGTGTTGTCGCCTTGTGTCAGCTGCATCTCGGCAAAAAGCTGTGCTTGAACACACCAAAATGACTAAAGGCGACTGTCAACTAGCATGTGTGTTCTGCACCTGCATGTAAGTAAACATCTGTATATCAGCAGGTATCAATAGTCTACTTGCGTCATTCAAAAAAAGGAAAACCAAAACTGCAGATATACAAACCGTACAAACCGCTCCTGGTTCCCGGGTTAGGTCGTGTTTTTTAGCATCACTACTTGAGTAACAATGGCACACATTCAGTTTCTGTCCTTCATCCCTGAGGGGCACTGGGACATTCGTGACTACTGTCTGCATCAAAAAATAACAAATACGTAAACTAAAAAACACTGGGAAAAAATTCAAATGTGACACTGATACAAATGGAGATAAACATGCAAGGAAAATATCATTAATAGTATTCAGTATAATCAATGATATTTATTATACAATTACTCAAAAAAACCAACCAAAAATATACTTGTGCTCTTTCTTACCTCAGCAGACTTCTCCTTCATGTCTCAGAAGAAACAGGATGTTTCTTGAGAGTCAATCTCTTCTTTCATCTCCCTGTTGTTTAGGAGATTCATAACCATTAACCCACACTAACACATTCACACGCATCTTCACCATCTAAACAAGGACTCTTACTCGACAATATTTATTTTTTTGACACCCTACAAATGAGGAAATCCCCAAAACGGAGTAAAAATTTATACCATATTTATCAAGTTGGCTGATTAAGAATTGCAAACATTTTTAAAATGCTTTTATTCATTATTCAAAATGTAATATTTATGAAAGTATGCAAATGAGGCATCATCTAATTAAAAATGCACAAATCTGCATAGATTTCCAGAACAGAAATCTGAACATTGGATAAAGACAGATTCATAATTCTTGTTTTATTTTATTTATTTATTTTTACATATTACCGGGATTCTGGATTTCTCTTTTTATTTCCCCATAAATCAGAAAATACTGTCAACAGACAGAACACAAATACATTTTTTTCATGTTTTTATGTTCTATAATCAGGTGAATGATATATGAAAACACCTTCAAAATATAGATGTGAATAAAACTGTAAAGTTTGGTGTGTGTGAATCTGTTGACGTGGACTCTTTAAAGAGATATACTGTCACTAAAATCTACATGTGCAGATAAAGTGCACTTAAATGTGTATTTTGGATGTTTTCTTTCCATTAGTTTGAAAGAAGACATGTTAAGGAAGCAAAATAAAAACACAGAAGGGATTTTTTCCCTTTCAGGAAAACCAAAGCTGGGAGGAGCAGAAGGAGAGATGATCCTGATATCAGTCTGTCCTGACAGAGAAACACAATCACACGACATCACAACACTGACAGGTAAGAAACAGAGTTTAATAGTTGCTTTAACTTCACACTGATTATTATAGGATGGATTTAGCTGTTATTTTTGTGCATTATAAAGCAAATGAAGCTGATTTCTGTCTTTCCCTCAGAAATGGAGAGAATGACATTTGGAGTAGTTGACAAATAGGCAGTAAAAAATTGCTTTTTTTGTAAAACACCATTTTTGAAGAAAAAATACATATATTTTTGTAGTGCAAAGTCTGATGTTTGAGAAAATATGAGGGGTCGCGTCTTTCACTGTGTTTTTAAACATTTTTACTATGGTGTGACATAGCAAAATTCAGGAAAAAAAAGTAGCATTTATCTTCATTGTTGGACACTTATTTTCATATGGTGCTATTATTTAATATGAAATTATGAAAAACATAATTTTTTCCCCACGACTTGGACATTTTCAATAAATACGAGACAAATTTAGCTGTCATCCTGCAGAAAAATATGTAATTATATAATATAATTTTCAGATGAGTGATGATTATATGATGATTATATGTTGTTTTAAGGTATTTTTAGAGATAAAAACAAATCTGCGGTTCTTTGATGTGTCACAAAATAGGACATCGTCACACTAAAGGACAAAAATAGTAGTTATTGCATTAAAGAGTGAGGGGTTTTACACTAAAGTATTTTTATTTAACCTTGAATGTGTCAAAGAAGAAAGAAAATTTAATTTTTTGGTCAACAAAATGAAATGCGACTCCTCGACAGAGCAAATATCTTTGAAACTTTTTTAATATAATTCATTTGTTTGTTAAAGAGGAAATAACATAGGATCCTGTTAATTTTCTATACTTCCGTGTCCTCTTCCTCCCACTCATTTCTCTCGAAAACAAAGTAGCATCACATTTTATGCTTATTTACACGACAATTTATAACAGTACAAATTTTCTGCAAAACATCAGAAATGGTTTTTATTCAATGTAATTATTGCATTTAAGTTGACTGAAAATGATCAAAAAAAATTATTTAATTATTTAAAATGCTTTTTAAAGAGACCTTCGGTGTGACAGAACAAGTGAATCTGACTTGCCTTGAAGAAACTCAAAGAAACAGGAATATGGAATATCAGTGAGAATCCAGTTTTTATTTTCAGTATAAAAATCTGTGTAAAATAATTGGGAATTTAAACGTCAACTGGTGAACATTATCTGTCACGCTATAGGATGTTTCAGCCTTTTGAGTCAGTTAATGGCCTCGCTATTCGTAGCTAACCTGTCATTAGCGGTTAGCGAGACACATTTGCATAATTTTCCATGATTATGTAGTTTCACATACATTTTTTATTAAAAAATATAATTTAGGGGTGTCACTCCAAAAGGACGACAAATTTTAACACTTTTACAGTGTTACATATTTGAACAATTCTGAGACAAGAACTAGCCATGTGCACGTCATGCGCTTCACAAGTCACATGACCTTGAATGGGGTCCTTCAAATAATTAAATTTGAATCCTGATTTAATATCAGGATATGGTGTCACACCAGAGGACACAGTTTTCTGTGACAAAATGTATCAAGATCGTACGCTTTTAGAAATATATGGAGGAAAAAAAGAATGGCCATTTACTAAAATGTGATGCGATCTTGTCTATCATCTCTGAAAATATCTTGGCAAAATTTGCAGAAAAATATCATTAGAGGTTGAATTCAAATCAAATACTGCCAAACTGCCCATACTACTTCTGAATAGGATGTCTACTTCATAAAATGTATGAAAATATATGGTTCTGGGGCCTTATTTATAAAACTTTGCGTAGATTTCATCCTAAAAGTGTACGTACGCACAAAAGCTAGATTCTGCGAACGCACCAAAAAAATCAGATTCACGCGTACGCCAAAACCTGCGCACAAATCCCTTTATAAACCCCAGTCAACGGAAGATTGTGCGTACGTGCATCTCCACCCTGTCTCCACCCTGAAATCACCATATATGGAGCTTACGACGCCTAGTTTTACTATGCGTAACCTCATCTGCATATCATTTCCATGCACGTGACACCATGGTTAACACCGTCAAAGGTACAAGACACTGGAAGATATTAGATATGGACTATAAATGCCTGATAAAAATCATCCAATATCCTCTTTGTTTTAGAATAAATATATCAAAATATCCATAAAATACTTCAGATAAAGGTTTTAGAATAGAGTTGATTCATTCATTTCCACTGGCCAAATAGTATTTTAATTGTTTTAAAACAAATTTATGCAGTTTTGCCTGTAAGGTGAACATGTTTATAGGCTATTTTTAGTGGAAACAGATAGATCTACTTATTTATTGCAGTGTAAATACAATTGTCTGACTCGCCGCGTCACTGACAAAGTATTTTAAAAGGAAACATGCAAATCTTACCCTTTTTTCTCAAATTATATCCTTCAAATACAGTGGTAATTGTTTGAGGATCCTTCACATGACATCAACACCTCCGTGCAGCTGCGCTTGTACAGTAAGATATTATCACTGGACCTGTTCAAACCGGACAACGGACCGAATCCGGCAGTGCCGTCCATAATATCCAAGTTAAGTGTGCATCACTGATCATCGTTCTCACTCAAATATTTTGTCATAACATCTGCCGTTTGTTTAAAGAGGAATTATTGTGCGCCTATCACTCCTCGCTGTCACAGGAAAAGTGACCGAATGAAGCACATCTACTATCTAAACTCATATAATTTTTGTTTAACTTCTCCGTAATGACTGCGTGATGTAATTTCAGTGCTTATCTAAGTGTAATATTAATGTAAATGTGTATATCAAATGAAAACGTGAGTTTAAATCATTTAAACTGCTATTGTGAACATGCACTGTATTTATGATTATGACTCATAATGAGGATTTAAAGTGGTTTTCCGTCAGTCAGTCCCTCAGCTCACTATCGGCGTCTCCAAAAATGTTCGTACGCATGGGTCAGAGTTTGCGTGGAAGTGCGCACATTTTCCCGTCAAGTTTGTTTTTTATAAATCACAACTTATGCGTCGGAAGTGGCGTACGCACTTTCAGGGCCTGTTTTGTGCGTACGCCAAGTTTTATAAACGAGATCACTCAAATAAATGGAGGCGCCCTTGGAGCTTGGGTGTCATCTAGTGAGAAAGTTTGGTACTGCACCCAAAAAATCTTACTGAAAGCTCATTTTTGAAATATTTCAACCTAAAATTAGGAATGTTGACATTTTTGGCTTTTATTTTCTTGCAGTTTAAGAGTAAAACATGCTTTGTAATATATTATTATAAAATATAAACAATTTTCATAAACTTCTATAACTTTTTATTTCACTTTCATAATTTATTTCACTTCTACAATAACTTTCAACTTTTTTAAAACAAGTAGGTCTATATTCCAAAGCATTCTTGAATTACAACCATTTATGTTTGGGTCGTGCATTTTCATGTCTATGTGAAAAAAGGAGGGTTATTTAAACCTGTTTTTCTCAGAATTCTGCTCCTGAAAATCAGAGCGATCAGCTGACTTCAGATAACTTGTGTTACAGACAAGCTATGGAAGAAATAAAAACAGATTTGGAAAGGGCTCGAATCAAGCCTGTGGTTTTCGCAGATCACGTCATTTTTATGCTTTTCTTTTTAATTTATAAAAGTTGTAATTTATTGAACCATGCTTGAGACAGTCACACCACAGGACAATTTTGATATTTGGCTAAATAATAATTTAACAACAGGTCCATGTAAAACAAAGAAATGTTTAACCATTTACTGCATTTTAAATTATGTCAGTACTAATTATATTCATTTTTGTCATGTGTGACAGTGTCACGTCAACAAGCCACTTGCGTCTCTTCTGCTCGCAGGTGAGCGAGTGTTTAATGCAGTGCTTCACTAGTACTGCTGCTCATAGTGTTAATACATAATATAGTTTGTGCTTCAGACACGAGGGATTCCTCAAAATAAAGATTTCTGGAGCATGTTTTTACACGTCTTTCTGCTTCAAAATTTTGTTTAATTCAATGTTTTATTAGCTATTTCTTTGTAATTATGCAATTTCTGAGTTAAACTGTTCAATCCTACCCCATTTTTAATATAATAATAATAATAATAATAAAACGACTATAGCCTAGTTTAACACTGTGATCGGCTGGTTTTCATACCTTCAGTCATCAAAGTAAGAGAAAGTCATGTGAGATGAACACATAAGAGATCAAATATTGTGATTATGTAATTATAGCTTGGGGCAAAATAACCAATATAATAAAAATGCCCCCAAAAAAACCCTGCTATTTCCTGAATATCAGAGCAATTGCAGATGTGATACTGATTTTATAAAACATTAGGTTATCTTTTTTTGCTCTATTTCACCAGTGAAAACAGTTCCACACAAAGCTGCCGATTCATTGTTACTGAACGAATCGAGTGAGTCAGTGATTCAGTGTTTCACTCCTGCATGAATCAGCGGTGTGAACACACTGGTTGAATGAATGACTGACTCGTTAAGACAGCGACTTGCTGCCACCTACTGGTGGTTTTAGTTTCATGTTCAAAAGTATTACATTTTTTCATATTTCTATATTTTATATTTAAAACATTTCAACATCATTTATGTAACTGTAATTGCAGTGTATTCATTCACCTCTCAGCTGCATTAAAAGTCTGTAAATAAATCTAAATCTATGATTTTGAGTGTGTCTAATTACTGTTATCACCTGTGCTTATAAAGAGTGGTCGAAACGTTTATTAATAAATGTTTTTGGGGCTGTAAACTCAGTGTGCGGACATTACTCTTCATACTTATATGATGTACGCACCTGAGCTCAAATAGGGTTTGCGATGTGCACACCTTTTTTGATACTTCATTCAGTTTTTTAGTTAATTAATTAGAAGCATACATGCTCCTAAAAAAGTCTACAGCCCTGGTAAATTATATTTAAATGGTTTTGATTCTTAAAAACACACCAGTGCATTGTTATTTTTAAAGTACCTGCCAAACAATTATTACTGATTTTAAAATAAATCTTTTATGTTTACCGAAAAATATCAAAAATACAGCGATATTGTGAAATATTGTTAGCAAAAAAGGTTTTTTAATATATTATAAAATGTAATTTATTCCTGTGATGCAAAGCAGATTTGTTTGCATCATTACTCCAGTCTTCAGTGTCACATGATCCTTCATTTGATCAATTTGATTTGATGATCAAGAAACATTTATTATTATTAACATGTTCCTGGAAATGCTGATACATTGTTTCAGGATTCTTTGAAAATAGAAAGTTCAATGAACAGCATTTATCAAATATATTAAACGTAATAAAACATTTATTAAATAGAAATATTTTGTAACATTTTAAATGTCTTCACTCACTTTTCATCACTTTAATGTATGATGAATTAAAGTTTTAATTTTTCTCTTTTTTAAATCTTACCACAAATGTTTGAATGGTATCATCGTTTCCACTAAAACTGCTTTTCCAGCGCTGATTCTACTCATGTTTGAACCATTTGAACACTTTTAAGGGACGTTCAGGCTTTAATCACATATAAACCCACACACACGTCACATCTGGTAAATACAGAAGCTCAAACGTGCATCACATGATGCAAAAGAACCAATGAGGTTTGTTCTAGTGTGTGACACACAAGAGTTTTTGATTTACCGTATGTGATGTGCTCTATTTGGGTCGATCGTTGTTTAGATTTAAATAAAAACCTAAACTGAATCTGGATTAAACCGCTCGATTCTGGCCGATCTGGATGTTCACTGGAGGAACAGAAACATCTTAATTTGCGTTTCGAAGATGAACAAAAGGGTTTGGAATGACATGGGGGTGAATAAATGAACTAAAAAAGCTTCGTGTTTTTGTTTCTCGATCTGGTCGTGCTCCAGATGAACTGGTTCTGATCAGAGAGAATCTGACGTGGACAGGAGCTCTGAACTACTGCAGAAACAATGACATGGACCTGGTGTCGGTGGTCTCGGAGGATGTTCAGCGTCGAGTGGAGAACATGATGTGGCTGGGTCTCCGTCACTCCTGTGTGGTCGGCCTCTGGTTCTGGGTGAACGGTCAGACCCTGTGCTTTGATCAGTTACGGCACCGGTGAGGAGGACTGCACTGCGACAGTGAGATCCGGAGCCATTCAGACCAGAGACCAGCGCTGGATCAGCCTTCCTGAAACTCACACAAACAACTTCATCTGCATCAAGTGAGTGAGAGAGATTCAATCAAGCTGTCAAATGATCTACGTCTATATAACTCTTTCATGTGGTGATGGATACAAACATTTACTGTGTTTCCTACATTTTGTTTTATTACAGTTTTTTGCTTTTGAGGACTTGATATGTTTTTGTTAACTGTGGCACAAAATATCTGATATTCCAATTGTCAAATATGTGCAAGTGGACGTGTTTTTCTGTTTCAACACGTTCATAGCGGTCGCATTAGTTCAGAGTTTCGGATCTGTTGGATTTCATCCACTTCTGAGCCGTGGGAGGAGAACAGAGTAAACTTTAAAGTTACTTACACAATGTGTATCTGATATGAATAAAACATGTCGTCTAATCGTTACGTTATTGTCGCTGCTATAGACACCAGTGCGTATTTTACAAACTCTAAATCTGTTGTGTAATGTCTGAAACCTAAAATAAACACACATATGAAAAGCGCTGAGCGCGTCCGTCTCTGCGTGAGCGCCGGCCGAAGGGTCGCGTCAAAGGGTTAATATAATTTATAGTGTGTTCGTTTTGTCCAAGCATCACTTGAGCACACACTGCAAAAAATGCTTAGTGTTTTTGTTTCGTTTCCAGGCCAAATATCTAAAAGTTCTTAGATCAAGAAGCATTTTCAGAAAAAATAAGTCAAAATGAAGCGAGTTTTTCCTTTAAAACAAGCAAAATAATCTTAATCCAAACTGAAAACAAGATCATATAGCTTATTTTTGGTTTGATGTAAGATTATTTTGCTTGTTTTAAAGGAAAAACTCGCTTCATTTTGACTTATTTTTTCTGAAAACAAGAAAATAATTTTTACTTGTCAAGAAAATGCTTCTTGATTTAAGAACTTTAAGATATTTTGACTGGAAACTAGACGAAAACAGCATTTTTTGCAGTGCAGATGATACGTGTTTTGAATGAAATTAAACATTTTTAAGTGTCCAAAAGTGTCTGAATACTTTCTAAAGCTGCTGTACTTCCTTTCTATGTTCAATATCCTGCGTCAACTACCCATTCACTTGGGGAATATAATAACTGTCTTCATGTAAACATATTTCTGAATGATTTATTCCCATTTGTAAGAAAATAAATTTAATCTGACATCATATTTTCTATTTAGCATTGTGATATTTTTATACATTAAGTCTCACTACTGTAATATTGAGATAACTGTTATGCAAAAAAGTTGTAGAGTAGTCCACAATAATAAATATAAATATAAATTATGGTAGAAAATTACAGTGAAAATCATTGTCTTTGGACAGGATCATTTTCATAAATATTCAGTTTTTATACTCGCACTAAAGGGTTGAGAATCTTGAAAACAACTTCATTAATGCTATAAAACACACTTAATTTTATTCAGTTTTTTAAGATTTTATTATCCAAATAAGCGTTTCAGAATCAAATGAAGGTTTCCCTCCAATAAAGGAAGGTCACAGCACATTTTTACGGTTTCCTGTGGCGTGTTTTGGCGCGTTCTCCCGCCGCATTACGTCAACATCATCAGTACAACGTCCACGAGGCGCGCGTCTGGAAATGTGAGCGTGATCTAGAAATATCAGAAGAACACGTCTCGTTGCCCACACTTCCTGAAGATCTCACTTTCAAATAAATCTGCCCACTAAAGTCTGATTCAAACACTGTGATTGTCTCACAGGGGAAATTAAAATGTCCACATTAAACATCGTTATAATTAAAATTCATATATGTGTCATGAAACGAGCTAAATTTACACAATAAAGGTCATGAGCGTTCATCTCCACAGTTTTCCACTGTATCTTTATGCTGTTTTTACAGCCCCAAAAGAAGGCTTTGTCAGGTTCAGCTCACTTCTGGGTGCAAATTTGTCTCCAAAATATGGTTAAGTAGGTACAAAGACACACTCTCTCATGTCTCCCATTTCAAAGCCAGTGGTGACGCTCACCGCTACACAAATAGATCTTTATAGCGGCTCAGTTATATTCATTAAATCACGCAGCGTCTCGCCTGACGGCCCCCGCGCACTTCTGATTGGTTCAGCATGTCGGGGACGCTTGTTTAAATGCTGTCAGTGTGTTTGAGGAGATCCATACCGAAACTTCAGCTCACAATCTTCTGTTTCACGACCTTCAAGATCACAGGTAAGGCTGAATCACCTGATTTTTAACCGCAATTGAAGATGCGTCCTAATTGTGTTCGTTGTTCGTACAGTGACTTTAAAAATGAAGATCGCTTTGCTGGTTTTGTGTCTTCTGGTCTTCGGACATGCTCTGCCTGTAAGTGTTTTTGGACATTTTAGTTCTTTATAAATGATCTGCCAAATGTGCTGTTTAAAGTCTAATATAAGGAATATTTCACAAACAAATGGGCGAATCTCACAAAAACTTAAATTCTCAATATTGTAATGTGAAAAATACTTTTCATTGTTGTTGTGCAAAAAAAACAAACAAACAAAAAAATCATAAAATCATAGTTTCTGGGCATAAATATTATTTTTTTCCACTCACAGTAAAGAGAATTTAGGGTTAATAATCTTGAAAACAATGTCATTAAAAGTGATATCTTGACAGATATGAAACGTGAGATTCACCCCGATTGATGTTGTATATAGAACACACATATTCTACTATTATATTTTTAGTATTTAAGGGGAAAATGTTGCTAAACAAACAATTTTTCTCATGATACAACTAATTAGATGCAGCGACGGAGAGTAGCGCGAGAGAGCTCAGATGACGGGGTACGAAACAAACACACACACAACTGTGTAATCTAAATGGATGGAAATGTTATGTGCAATTCAAATACATAAATCATAAATTTAGAAAAAAAATTTGTATCAAATTATCGCACAAATCTGAGATTCTGATGGTTTTCAGAGCGACTCCGAGGGAAACAGCAACGAAAGGAAGAAAGCAGAGGATGAAGAGGAAGGAGATGGAGATGAGGAAGAGGATGGAGGAGATGGAGATGAAGAGGAAGAAGAAAACGGAGATGAGGAAGAAGAAAACGGAGATGAGGAAGGAGAAAATGGAGAGGGGGAAGAAGGAATGAAAGAAGATGAGGAAGACGGCAGTGAGGAAGGAGATAGTGATGAAAGTGACGGCGGCGATGGAGAGCAGGAAGAGAGTGAAGACGGGACCAATGGAGATGAAGAACCAGCAACTGGGAAGATTTCAGACGTCAGTCATTCGTGTGATAATTTCCTACAGGAATATTCTGGCTTATTTTCATCTGAACATCTGCCGTGTGTTGATTCAGCTGAAAATAACTGAAATATTACTGTAACAATATTACAGTAACACTGACATCGTGCTGCGACCTCAACATCGAATCCCTCTCTCCCACAGGATATGACATCATGACGGGTGGAGCTCTCACCGGAAGACGTCATGAACACGGCCACGTGAAGAAGATCATGATCGCTGATCCTGGGGTCAAAGAAGAAAATTATTGCAATTTCATATTTAACTTGCATGTAAATATAGACTGTATGAAATTATTTATACTCACCTCATGAATCTGAAGGAAACGGACGAATCAGATCAGGAAACAGAACCACATTAATGTGGAAATAACTAAAAGTGTAAATAAAACGTTTTACAAGCTATTTTAAAGGTTATTATTACCATGAATAAATTGAAATTGTAATTTAGTATTCATTTTCACTTTGTCATTCTGTTGTTTTTTTAAATGTATTTCTTTATATATATATATATATATATATTAGTATATACCGTTTTTATAGACCTTAATCAGGGAATATGCCATATTAATTTGAGGGACAGACAAAGGCACACACTGTATAATGGTCTAATATCATACAATTTTCAAAACTCACATCTTTTATTGAGATTTTGTCAGCTTAGCCTAACAATTGTCGACAAGTGAACTTGTCCCTCACACACTCGTTTTCATTCCTGACAGATATTAAACATGGCACTACAGTACTATTCAACGGCCAATTCATAATTAAATGTTTTTTTTTAATCAAAATATCGCAAATTTAATTCGCCATGAAGCAAAGTTGTCTCTTACCTCAGAAACTTTTTTCGCGCGCTCACCGAGCTGGCGCGAAAAGTGTTTGCGCATGCGTCCTGTCTTTTTTTTAATTATTATTATTAAAATAAACGTTTCATCATACTGCCCTGGTTTTGTGTTCATTTTAAAATACGCTGAGATTACTTTACGAATTTAATATATTGAAATATAAATAAAACTAGTATTTGAGCCGCATCCACCAAGAAAGATTTAAGTTCACCACACCGTTACACTGCCTGAGGAATATATATATACATATATATATATGACAAATGACGTTTATTTACAGTGTAAAACACATTTCCACAATGATTCAAAATGTCACTGATTTAAAATTAAATTAGACATGTTTTAACTAAATACAAATCAATAATTTAATTTGTAGTTAAACGGGTTTTACCTCAGAAACTGCTCGAACGTGTTTGCGCATGCGTCTCGTTTTATCAGACTGCTCTGGTTTTGTGTTCAATATAAAATACGTCGAGACTGCTTTAAGAATTTATAATTAAACTATAACCAAAGTTGCAGTTTGGTCCGTTTGTTTTGGTAAAAACCCTCAAACTGCCTGTTAGTTACCCTCATAGTGGCACATGTATTCCTTTGAAGATGCTGTAGATGTGTTTGAAAAAATTAATAAAACTGGTATTTAAGAGAGGAAAAACATTTATTGAAATGCACTATACACAGCACATGTTGTAAATACTGTCTAAACCCTTTCAGAATCTAATCAATACTGTACCAATAGGTGACATATGCTCAACACATCAATCCAGTTTAACATGCGATGCACCTGATCTACAGGTAAAATGCTGTTCATGCCATGTCGTAATTACTGTAATTTTGAGATGACAACATGTGACGCTCTATGGCAACACTATAAACAACTAAATTAATCTGCATGTCAGGGTTGCCACGTTTTCACAACAAAACCCTCCCAATTGCTACTCAAAACTAGCCCAAAACTAGTACAATTGTGTTTTTTAAGAGAGTCCCCCCATAAAAATCGAGCTCCGGGGGTAAAATCTGCCTTGTTTTGGTTTACCCTGGTAAAATATCACGTTATTTGGGGTCGCTTCAACCCGTGAACATGAAAACAACCCACGGCAACAGCGTTAGCCTAATTCCGCGGAAAAGCCGCAGACTTGGCAAATGCATAAGTCGGAGTTCTCCGAAAATTCCTAGTTTACTACAAGGATGTGAACGCTTTTTACAAGTTGGAATCGCATTATTACGGTAATTACGACATGGAACCTAAAGAGAGCTCTATGATGTCACAGCCTGAGGGGTCATGTGACAGAGTTGATTCAAAGCAGATGCTGCTTTTTGATTGGACGACAGTATGACTGTCATAATTATGAGAGTCACTGCTCTCGATAATTACTGCTCACATTCATAAGAATCTCATTATCACTCAGTAATAATAATAATAAAAAAAAAAAGAATCTCTTCTCAATCATAACTATTAATTAACAAATTAATTTACAAGGAGATATTCAGTGGTCGCTTAGAGATCACCGGAAGAGACGAAAAAGTAAATCACAGTTGTGTTGAGCAGATATGAAAATACACTCTGAACCAGAAGCGATATTTTAAAGCGCTTAACGCGAAGAACGCGTAATCGTTTAATGGACGACTGGGGAAGAAAACGCTTAACGTAAAAATTATTGTCTTTCCACTTGGATTGCTGACGTCCACTTGTGTTTATGACGAGAAATATGTGAGAAAATTGTTATTTTAGGACATTAAGCGTTTTTCACGTTAAGCGTTTTAGAATATCCCACTTTTCTGGGTTGGCTGGATAAATAAATGCTAATGTTGTATGTGGAGCTCTAGAGAGGGTTGTCGATGTTCCAGACGTCTCCACTGAGCGCGTTGGCGGCGCCCTGAAGTGTCCAGGTGAAGAGAGCCAGCTGCCGGCGGAAACGGGCCTCATCGAACTGCTGCGGGTCGGAGCGCAGGAGCGAGAGATGATCGGCCAACGCGCTCAGAGTGTGATCGCCACGACCTTGAAACACATGACGGAATGGCGTCTCGACCACCGAAACGTACTGCGACAGGAAGTAGTATTCCACCTGTGCACAATAAACACCAGTGTGAGGGTTTGTTTTGATTGTTCTGTTATCATTTACTCACCCTCACGTCAATCCAAACCTGTAGGACGTTCTTTCTTTAGTGGATAAACAAAAGATATTTTGTGAAATGTCCAGTAATCTGAGGCTGGCCAGGACTATATAGTTTTATACATTTCGGCAATTAAAAATATTCAGCAGAATCAGGAAAAAAATTGTTTTTGGGCAAAATGGTTTTAGAGAGGCAAAATCTTTGACAAAAACATTTAATGATTCAAGTTATTGTGGGAAGTTGGTATTTACGAGTTGGAAAGTCGTTCAGAAAGGTGCGTTCAGATCAAGATGGACATTCTATAAAGTGCCTCTGAGTTCGGAATGACATGAAGGTGTTAATTTAATTTTTATAGTGAATTATTCCTGTAGCTGTGTTCACCCTCATAATGCGTGTGTTGTAGAGTCTGGCCAGTCTTTCGTCCTGAATGTCGCTGTTCTTGATGGCCTCTTGCAGGTTTTTCGCCGCTCTGCTGTAATCGCCTCGTGCGCTGAAAACCCACTGCGGAGTCAAACCGCGCGACTGACAGAGACAGAGATGGGCAAATCAGCTGAAAAACCTGAGTTTTCTTGGTGTAAATGTAGCTTTACAGGAACAAATTTGCATTTGGGTTATGTACGTCATATAGGAACAATACAAGTCTATGATATGTGCTCACTGTAAACATTTTACATTAATACTGTAAAAATGCTACAGTGAAAACACTGGTGAAAAGTAAGTTACCATACAGGATGAAAACTATGTAATTTCACAGTAAAATACTGTGAAATTTATGTTTTTTTTGCAAGTTTTTTGCAAAATGTAATTTATGGTAAAAAATTGTAAAAGGACATTCAGAGAAGTCCCTGTGGGACACATCAGACATCTCAATTTTATCTATGAAAGCTTGTTTCTTGTTCACTTAATTTTAAAAAGTAATTGCGACTTTTATCTCGCAATTCTGACTTTATTTTTTAAAATTCTGAGTTATCTCGCAATTCTGAGACAAAAAAAAAAAGTCTATCAACTTGCAATTCTGAGTTTATAACTCACTTTTTGTCTCTGAACTGCGATGAAGTCAGAATTGCGGGTTTTTTAGTCTCAGAATTAAGAAATATAAACTTGGAATCAGATTCACAAGTTTATAGACTTTTTTCTTTAAAAAAGAAAAAAAAAAGTTAAAGAAAGTCAGAATTGCAAGTTAATAGACTTTCTTCAGAATTAAGAAATATAAACTCGAAACTACAAGTCAGAATTGTGAGATAAAAAGTCACAATAAACTTTTTTATTTTTGTTCTATGGTGGAAAGAAAGCTGTTTTGTGTTATATTTTGTAATTTAGTGAATGTTAGTATAGCATTATAATATATATATATGTATATATATATATATATATATATATATAAATATAGCATTATTTTAGTGTTACTCTGACGGTGTTTTGTGTTTGTGTGTTCGTCTATATATGAGTATTGGCCGTTTACGATGTGGCGGTTATCAGGTGTGTACCTGTAGCTGCGCGGCGTGCAGGTTGAGAGTGGAGCTGAGCTGCTGTGCCGTGCTGCTGTAGCAGGTGACGTCCAGCGGCAGAATGTGGTCATGGGAGAGTTTCAGCACCATCAGACCCACCAGCTCAGTGACGGCACGACCCACCGAACCCAGACGCCCCTGCAGCAGCTCCTGCAGCCGGTCCACGCTGTCCAGCTGAGTGTTGACGAACGGGTACGAGCGAGCGTCCTGAACACACACATCACTACTGTTCATAAAACACGCAGGTTACGAGAAATACTGCTTACATGCAAGATTTTAATGAAGTCTCTTCTGCTCATCAAGGCTGCGTTTATTTGATCAAAAATACAGTAAAAACAGTGAAATATTATTGCAATGTAAATCAGATGTTTTCTATGTGAATATATAGTAAAGTGTAATTTATTCCTGTGATCAAAGCTGAATTTTCAGCATCATTACTCAAAACACAAACTGTTTTCAACACTGATAATAATCATAAATGTTTCTTGAGCATCAAATCATCATATCAGAATGATTTCTGAAGGATCATGTGACACTGAAGACTGGAGTAATGATGCTGAAAATTCAGAAATAAATTACACTTTAATATATATTCACATAGAAAACATCTGATTTACATTGCAATAATATTTCACAATTTTTACTGTATTTTTGATCAAATAAACGCAGCCTTGATGAGCAGAAGAGACTCTTTCAGAAACCAGTATTTGAAACTAAAGTTTCAAGTTGTAAACAAACCTTGATGTTGGCTTGAGAAAGCCAATCCTGAAAGTTTAAAGTAACTGTTTATAGTCATTTATAAAATAAAAATAAAGTAAAAGCTCAAAGTGTGAAATAGTTTACAGAAAGAAAGAGAGTGCTTAAAAAAAGCTCAAAGTTTGAGTCTTTCAGACAAATAGTTTACTATGTGGTTGTTAGGGTATTCTGGGTGGCTGCTAGGGTGTTGCTAGTGTACTCAGATGGTTGCTAGGGTGTGGCTATGCCGTCATTAGGGTAAAAATATAGAACTTTCAAACAGTAGTTTGATTTGATTTTTGTTTTTTAGTCATTGTGCTGCTGGTATTTGCTTCATATGAATCATAAAAATACACAGTGAGTTCTTCATTTTACTTCGTTGAAATGCAGCTGCATGGCAGGAACTCCTCCGAACGCGGTGAAACTGTAGGCGCCGCTGTTCAGATACAACGGCTTCACTCTGCAGCACAAACAAACAAAGAATCAGAGCGAACATCAGGAGAACAGACTCATTAAGAAGACAAATGGTTTTCTCACATGTTCCTCCAGCCGCCCTGACGCTGCACCAGAGACAGAATCGACTGGCCCGTGTGTTTGGGATGCTCAACCTGCAACACAAACTCTTCTCAAACACATGACAACACATACTGTATTTCCTGTTGTTCAGGCGAATCGTGCTGCTTTACGACTGTTTTCAGGTATACGATATACACTGTGAGAAGAAAGTGTAAGACACACAAACTTGTTTGATGGCTCCTTCGACGAGATCCGTGAGCAGAGGACTGGAGTAGACGGAGAGGTTATCATCACCTACACACACAGGTTTAGATTATTCTGCTGTAGAAACTCTCTCTCACATGAGTGTGTGTGTGTTTTACCCAGGATGGCCTGATCCAGACTGAAATACGCCACAGCTTTCAGGTGCAGCATTGTCAGATAACCCTGAAAATACAGAGAGAGTCAAACACACGTTTACAAGCAGCAACAGAGTCAACATGAGTCTCCATCTACCTATCTATCTGTCTGTATTCGGTGTAAATGTTTGTGCTGTTCTGACCTCCAGCCACTCGGTGGCACCAACATTCCCAAAGTCTCCTCCATCCCAGCTGACGAAAAGCAAACTGCGTCTGGGGTAAAAGCCTGAAGACCATCAGACAGGTCAGTGTGTGTGCTTGTGAATGTGTTTGCGTGTGTACACAGACGTAAAGGTCAAATCTCTGACATTTTAGCAACACACCTGATCATCTAGATATAGGATAAAGTATAGCTGCAAGCAGCAATTACGGGGCCGAGCACAAAGAGCACGATAAACCATGTGAGCTTCAGACCAGCTGCAACAACAAGCTGGTAACGACTCTTTACGATGATTTTAAGCAAATTGGCTAAAAAAATCATAAGTACAGTCGTTAGAAATGTGATTGAAAGGTTTATCACAGTCGACCGATAGGTGGCGCTGTGACCAAACTGATGTGGTCAGAGTGAGGTGACAATGAAACATGCAAAGTTTGGTGTCTAAAGGGCAAAGCAGTGCAGAGACACAGCCTCAGAGTCATTTCGGCATCAAGCCTCAACTTTGTTGCTGCGGTATATGAAAACAGAGACGAATCGACTTGAAATCCATAACGTTTTGTCGGCATGGTCTGAAGATGATACGATTTTATTTTGGTGAAAATCGGAGCAATCGTCTTGGAGGAATTCAAAAAAGTAGGTTTTTTAAAAAAAAAAAGAAAATCAAAATGGCGGACAGGAAGTTTGGTCGACTATGGCAAAATTGGTATCTATGTTCTCAGCATGACTCAAGGAATCTATTAAGTTGCATTACAATAGGCTAATGTAATCAAAAGTTATTAACATTTTTGTAAATTTCGTTATTACATTTGACCACAAGGTGGCGCTGCCCCGAAACTTTTTGAGTACTGTCAGGGCATGGTGCCAAAGAGTGCCACTCAGTATGTGTCTTGCCGATACACTAATGCGTTCATAAAATACGGCATTTTACGACAAAATTCAAAATGGCAGATGCCCAAAATGGCGAGTATGGGAACATTGGATATCATTCAATATAAGACATACTGAGTCGCCCCAATTTTATGATTTTTGGGCAAACTGTTTAGAAGTTATAAGCAAAAAGAGACATTTTACATATCTCCGGACCCGTAGGTGGCGAAAACGCAGCATGTAACCTCAGGTCATGCTTGTGATGACATGGACCAACTGTGGTCTGAATACGATAAAGCATTGAGGAGATTCAGCCTTGTGTCTATTTTCGCAAGCGCTACATAGAATTTGTTTGCGTGTTTAACAAATCGACTTGAATTTCATAACTTTTTGTCGGCATGGTCTGAAGATGATCTGGTTAAATTTTCGTGAAAATCAGGAAAAATTGGGTGCGTCATTAGGTGCAAAGGAATTTTGTTTCTAGCCCTTGCGGTTCAAAAGTTATTAGCATAAGCGGGAGTGCAAATTTGGACAGCTGGTGGCGCTAGAGGGATTGAGTTATAGAATCCAAATTTGCTATGGTGTAAAATTAAAATCAATCCTCTATCAGTGTGCCAAATTTTATAACTTTCCCGCAAGCGGTTCTATGGGCTGCCATGGACTCCCAGAGCGGAAGAAACAGAAGAAGAAGAACACCAATGATCACAACGATTAGAACTCTTTCTCAAAAGATCAAGGAAAAATTGATTCCTCATGACACGAGTCCTTTAATCTATGAATTATAAAGTGTGTTTACCGTTTTCCACCATGTTGCTGAAGGTTCTTGCTAGTTCCATCAGGAGGGCCGTTCCGACTCCAGACTTCACGGCTCCGGGGCCCCAAGAATCCCTCTGGGCCCCGACAATTATATAGTGATCTGACAGAAAGAAGCACAGATGACAGTTTAATACATTCATCTGCTGATCCGCGGCTCACAAACACTCAACATGACGTACCGGGTTCGATTTTGCCCTCTATGGAGGCGAAGATGTTGTTGAGCAGCACCGGCTTCATGGTGTTATAGACGGCCATCTTCACCCTGCGCTCAGAGGGCCCCGTGAAGCTCGGCCCCAAAACACACTGAACGTACGGCAACCGGCCCTGCCAACCCCGCGGGCAATCGGCGCCGGACAACTGACTGACACACACACAAATAAATACATCTCAATGTCCTGGTCACATATTGTGTACAAACATGAGTGAGGAAAGGGGCGGGACCTACCTCAGCAGTTTGGAAGCAACGTTGGCACTGATTGGCTGAGCAAGAATGATTGGCAGGCCTGAGGATTGGGTGGATGGGAACTGGGTGTGGTTAAAAGAGGGAAATCCAGGTGTGAACGGGTCACCGGAGCCCAGATGCACCTGACAGGAAACAGAGCAGATGACATCACTAACTCTAAATGGTTCAGTAAAACGTCTGGTGTGACGGTAAAAGAGTAAAAATACAAACTGATTATTTTTCTTATGAAAAAAAAAAAACTGCAAAGTTTAATCTATATGATTTTAACATTTTGAAATGTATTTATTTAACATTTATTGTGTTTATTATTAACATTTATGCAAATTTAACATTTCACCAATAGGGAAAAAGTGGCAAATAAAAAAGTTTAAAGCTCTTTTAATCTACACTTTAAAACTAGAATTAATTTTTTTAAATAAAATTGACAACAGTATAAAAAAAAATATACAAAAACTGCACATATAAATACAGCATGACGTGAAATATGATTTTTAAATATTCATATGAAAAAGTGCAGATTAAACTTCTTTTATAAATGTATTAATGAGGAGTAAATACAGTTTTTAATAAGAAATAATCAGAAATTCTGGCAAATTTCAACTGTTAAAAATCAGGAAAAAAGTAATTAAAGTTTAAATCTATTATTTACAACTAGAATTTTTTTTTTTTTTAATTTCTTTTCCATTAAAATAGATAATCGGTATAAAAAATCTAATAAAACAAAAAAGGCAAACAAAAAGCACATGACGTGAAATGATTTTTAAACATTCTTCTGAAACGAAGCGCTAGTAAAATTTAACTTTAAAATGTTTTTATGAATTCAGTAAAGGGGTAAAAATATTAAGAAAGGAGCAATTCTGGCAAATTTATCATTTAATTAATTAATATCATTAATTATTTAATTTAATTAACATTTTACAAAATAGACTGTTATAGGCTGTATAACCAATGATTAAAAAAAGAAAATGCAAAATGCACATAAATACCACATTAAGTGAAATATGATTTTTAAACATTCATATGAAAAAGTGCAGATTAAACTTCTTTTATAAATGTATTAATGAGGAGTAAATACAGTGTTTAATAAGAAATAATCAGAAATGGCACATTTAAACGTTAAAATCTATACTTTAAAACTAGAATGAAAATAGATATTGGTATAAAAAATTAAAATGAAAAACTGCAAACAAAAACTACATGAAATGAAATAAAGTAAAATGTAGCTTTAAAATATTTTTACAAATTTAGTAAAAGGGGTAAAAATATTAAGAAAGGAGTCAAAGTCAAAACTGAGAAATTCTGGCAAATGTATCATTTAATTCTCATTAATTAATTAATCATTTATTGAACTATAATTATTTTTAATATTTTACTTAAAATAGATAGCAGTATAAACAATGATAAAAAAACATATAAATACTACATAAAGTGAAATATGATTTTTAAACACAAAAAACACAAAAGTGCTAGAAAAATTTAACTTGAAAATGTTTTCATAAATTTAGTAAAAAAACAATATTAAGAAAAGTCATTGAAAAAGTCATCTCAGAAATGAGGACAAATGAAATAAAGACTAGAATGAATTCATAATTTATGACTAGAATGACTTTCTGAACCTCTAGAAATGAAGGATCGTCTGTAACGTACGTGTTCTGAGATGACGGCGTTGCTATGGAGACCGAGTCGCCGTGGATCCTGGGGTACGTCGGCGGGGTCGGGGTAGATGAGGACGCCCACATGCCCCGCCTCCTGCGCATGCCACACCTTCTCTGCGAAGCTAACGGCCCCGCCCACCCGCGCCACGGCGATGGAGCCATTGAGGGACACGCCCAGCGCGCGCAGCTGCTCGAAGTCCTCGCGCCGGCCGTAGTTCACGTACACCACGCCTCCCTGAAACAACACACACACACACATATAAGAACACACACTCTGCAGCGCGGGTTTATGAACGGCTGCGGTCGTCGTGGTTACCGTGGCTGTTCCCGTGGCGCTGTAGGCGCAGTATCCCTCGCTGTCTAACACGATCTCTTCAAGCTCCGCCCCCTCAGAATCGACCAACCAGAGTGTGTTCCGCTGCGTCCTACAGGAGCAGAACAGACGTCTGAGTGAGTCAGAGAGAGAGTGGGCGGAGCTAAAGTTTGCTGGCAGATACTCTCTGATTGGTGGAATTTTCTGAACAGCATTGTGGGTAATGTAGTTAATAGGTTGAGAATGTTGCGCTGACCTGGAGGGAAACTGCAGCGTGGCGTAGTGCGAGTCGGTCCAGGTGTGATCCATGCGGAGGTTCTGCAGGTTCTGCAGGATTTCTCTGGCCACAGCGTTCCCTTCTGAAGATCCCGGAGGATGAGACGCCCGGCTCACGCGCCTGAACCAAACCACCACAAAACTCCCATCACCGCTCCAGTCAAAGGTCAGAGGTCACGTCCTGATTTCACATTCACGTGTTCACGGGTTTCTGATGCTGGTTAGTGGTCACATGACATGCAGCGAAACTCATTTTTGTACGTTTTTGATAGTCATTTAATAATTGATTTTTTAAAAAAATCATTTATTTGTTTTAATTGTACATTTTATGATTTCGTTAATTTTTAGCAGCTTTATCTTTAATTTGTTTTTCACTTTGACATTATGTTTTGATTAATTTAGTACGTGTTTTATTTTTAAATCCTTTATTTTAATTTTACATTTTATGATTTCATTGTAGTGTTGTATTTCAGTGTTTTATTTTAAAATAATGTCTTAATTGGATATTTTATAATTTAATTCAATTTTAGCAATGTTTTATTTTGATTTGTTTTGACATTTATTTATTTGACATTTTTAGTAAGCTTGAAATTATTTATATTTGATAGTTTTATTTTAAAATTATTTATTTATATTAAGTTCACATTTATCATTTACTTTTAGTAAATGTTTATTTTTGGAGTTTTATTTTATTTTATGATTAATTTATATTTATTTGACATTTTTATGACTGAATTCTTTATTAGTTTTTGTGTTTTATTTTAAAATTATTTATTTATTTTAATTTGCCATTTTATGACTGAATTCATTATTAGTAAATGTTTTATTTTAAAATTATTTATTTTCATTTTTCATTTGCATGATGTAATTTTAGTGTTTCATTGTGACAGTTCCTATTTCAAATTTTACCTTATTTATAATTTAATTAATTTTTAGTTAGTGTTTCGGTTAGAAATCATGGACTGTAACGTGTGGTGTGTAGTGTTGACCTGAGTGTGCTCTCGATCCGCTCCTCCCTCAGGTATTTCTTCAGCATGGCTCTGAGTTCGGCCATGTACAGCACCCCTCCCTCGGGCAAGTGGTCTGCTTCCGCCGCGTCGCTCAGAGGAATCAGGTCCCCCTCGTCCCCGCACAGATGGCACATCCCACGGAACGCCACGTATCCCAGCAGGAACGCTGCAGAGGAGACCGAACTCTGAGGATACTGTACTAATACCCATGATGATAGGAATACCAGTGTGTGTGTGTGTGTGTGTGTGTGTGTGTGATGACCTGTGCTGAATATCAGCAGGCCGATCAGCGTGAGATAGACAGCTGCTTTCCTGCGGTCCATCTGCTGCTGCAGCATCATGGCAGTGATGTCACTGTTCAGCGTGGCCTCTGACCCCTCCTCCAGCGAGACCAGCTTCATTTCAATGTGAGGGACCCGCCGCCTGACTCCGCCCCCTTCCTCCACGCCCTCATCAGCTTGAGCTCCGCCCCCTGCTGCCTGCTCACACTGAAGATTTAACAGAATAAATGAACAATAACTGTGTTTACGGTAATAAACGTACAGCGGAGATTTCAACTATCACACTGTTTGTAAAGTATAATCATAACACATTCACATGAAACACAGTCTTTAATGACCAGATATAAACATGCTAACCTTCACTAAATATGTAACCAACTAGTTCCACCTCAAAATGAAGATTCAGACAATAAACACTACACTGATGAGCCAAAACATTATGACCAGTCACAGCTGATCATCTCCTAACATGGCCACATATTACGGTCTGGATACGGCTCGGATCCGGCCGACTACGGTAAACCTCGGGATAAACAGAGAGACTAATATTAGCGTAGATGCCATTCTTCTTCTGATGTAACGAGTACATCTGGTGTTATAGGAAGTGTTCCCGGTTCCGGCTGACCTAATTTATGCAGCCTAATAATCCTTTAACTGATTTGAAAACATAAGTTAATAATGTGTTATATGTATGCCAGGTTAAAGAGATGTGTTTTTAGTTTAGATTTAAACTGACAGAGTGTGTCTGCTTCCCGAACAATGCTAGGAAGATTGTTCCAGAGTTTAGGTGCCAAATAGGAGAAGGATCTGCCGCCTGCAGTTGATTTTGATATTCTAGGTATTATCAGCTGGCCTGAATTCTGAGATCGTAATAGACGCGAAGGACTATAATGCATTAACAGAACCGGGCTAATATGGTCATACTTCCTGGTTCTAGTTTTGCGTTTTGGACTAGCTGGAGTTTGTTTATTAAGCGTGCAGGGCAACCACCCAGTAATCTAGCCTTGAGGTCATGAACGCATGAACTAACTAAAGGACGCTGTTTGGATTTAAATAGGTAAATGCTTAAAGGATTAGTTCACTTCAGAATGAAAATTTCCTGATAATTTACTCACCTCCATGTCATCCAAGATGTTCATGTCTTTCTTTCTTCAGTTGAAATGAAATTAAGGTTTTTGAGGAAAACATTCCAGGATTTTTCTCCATATAGTGGGGTTCAACGGGTGATCTTTCCAACATGATTACGTCATGCGTGGAGCATCTCAGAGCAGTGCAAGATGAGCATTTGTGGTTAAAAAGTATATAATGTTTATTGTTTTTATAAAATGGCCGATGGTTTCTCTAGATAAGACTCTTATTCCACGTCTGGGATCGTGTAGAGCTCTTTGAAGCTGAAACTGACATTTGGACCCGTTGAACCCCAGTGAACCCCACTATATGGAGAAACATCCTGAATGTTTTCCTCAGAAACCTTCATTTCTTTTCCACTGAAGAAAGAAAGACATGAACATCTTGGATGACATGGAGGTGAGTAAATTATCAGGACATTTTAATTCTGAAGTGAACAGATTTTAGCTGCTGCGGCGCGACACGGTGTTAGCATCACATAGACGACCAACAGCATATAAAGTTTTGGCTCATCAGCCTATATAGTTATATTAAAAAAATCAAAAACTTGACAAAAAAATGCTACAAAACGTCAAAATTAAAAGTAAAAATAAATACTATTTAATAATATTAATACAAATTATAATAGTTTTTCAATGATACTAAAACTTTTTGAACCAATGATTGTGACTAAAAACACTGATTGTGATTTATAGCAAAAATAACAAGTCTGAACTATCAGAATCTGCCAGAAACACAAACAGGAGGAACAAGAAGAACATTTTTGAAAAAAATGAACAGAAGAATGAATAAAGCTCTTACCCCACTGATCAATCCTGTGACAGAATCCATCATCCTACAACACCTGAAAGTCACACACCAGTAGTCACACGGTGCAGTTTATTTCATACTTATTTTCCACGTCTGTGTCACAAATCAAGCACATTCAGTTGATTATTTGTGTCATGTTGGAAATTCCTGGCATGTTTTTTACTGGATCAATGAAGTCAACAGATCTGATGCAACGCCGGCCTCGCTTGAGCTCATTTCCCATCAATCCCAGCGGTGATGATGACATTAGTCTCGCTTGTCTTCCTCTCTGTCTATCTCTACTGTCCAGCGACAGATAAACCAGAGACACGCCTGCCAACACTAGAGACGAGCAACAGACACGGGAAATGACCGAACACACACACTCACACATCCTTGTTTATACTACTTTAGGAGGCTACTAAGAGAGTAAGTTCAGGAATTTATGACGTTGTGTGTCCTTCAGTCAGACCCACAAAGACAACATCTTAAAAATCATATGTAAAAATGTATGACAAAATCTTAAAAGTCACTATAGTACGGCCCTTCCCTACACTATCCCTAACCCTACCCGCCGTAACTCTCTTATATGGATCATTCTACAGAACTGGTTCAAAGTCAGAGTTGAAAAAAAATATATATTTTTCCCACAAATTGTGTATGTATGCACACTGTATAATATCCAAGCTACACATTTCTAGTAATTGTGCAGTTAATTCTCATATTGTATTTCCAGAAAGTTTTGGAATATTTTTCCTCTCCCCAAATGTGTCACTACCGAAACACAATAATAAATAATTTAATAAGAAGGGTCACATTGACCTGTTAAGATTTTGTTCACATCTACCTTGTAAATGTTGTTTTTGCTATTTTTTGAAAAAGTTTTCTCAATAACAATTTTAACAATATTTCAAGTGTGATTTGTGAGATTTGTTGTATTTTGAGTCCAGTCTTTCTTTGTAAAAGGCATAAAGTTGATCACACTGATTTCAAAGTGAAGGATTCATTAGTTTGAATAAACATTGAACCAAACACTATCATAACATCTTAGTTGATCATTCGATATTCTTGATTTTTGACAAAACGTCCCATGTTTCGCTTCCGGTAGTGACAGTAATGTGTTGGTAGTGACCGCATCACATGACAGGATTTAACTCGCATACTAAAACATATTAAAATACTAAAATATTGTTTATTTCCCCCAAATAAATCATTATGTGTCCCGTTTTGTCACTACCGAAACAATTTTCGATACTTTTAAACCTCAAAGATGCTAATCAGCACGTTAGCTAGCACAGATCTGAACAGTTGTACACAGAAAAAACTAAATTTAATAGAATAACTTCCAAAAAAGTTTGCTTAATTGCAGGAAAAAGGTGTTTGGTAGTGACGTTCCTTAAAGTGACACAGATTTTCAGACTTTTGAAATATTTAAAATCTAATCTATTAAAAATTGAAATATTTAAAACTTAAAATCTCAGTTGGGAATCTCTGCATCAGTTGGAGTTCGATCTACAGCAGCTCTTCCGATGGAGATCACGCGACCAGAACAGACACGAATACACCGATCTCTAACCACAAACCAGTTCGGTTACAGGCGACAAACCACCAACACTAACTAAACCCACCAGAAGCTTCTTCAGAGGGTCTCGCTTTGAAGCTTTATTTACTCACCTGCTGCACATATTGATTTCTATAGCAAGCAAACACACACACACACACAACCAAGGACATACACACACACATCTACTAGACACAGAATTGTGTGTGCTTGATAAGAGCCATTAAAATGACAATATTCAACATTACCAGATCATAAATCACACAATATTAAACACAAACACAGAGGAAGTGACACAACGTGAGATATCAGACCTCCAAAAACACAAACCAACACGTGCAAAACCTCACCGACAGCTGAACTCACACAAACTCAAGCGTTATGACATGATCAATCAACAATGACCGCCAATCAATCACATGAAGAGTGAAATAATCCTCTACTGATCATGTAATGTGTGACATACCTTCTGTCCTGCTGCTGCCTGTCTGATTAATGACCGTACATAAGCTCCGCCCCTGAGGCTCGTCTGCGAAGAGCTCCGCCCCCACATGCTTTGCTACCCTCCCTGTGATTGGTTAGTGGTGACAAACTTCAAACTGAACTGACATTCAAATCTATAAATCAATCAAACATAATAAATCAAAAATAATTTATTTCTGTTTCTGAACAAGAGATTCATGTTACAATATTTACTGTTCAAACATAATTGTTATTTTGTAACAAACATAATTCAGTGAACACAAGAACGGTAGCAAGAACATTAAACACATGAAACATTTGAGTCGTGTTGTGCGTATCTGTGTGTGTATGTGTGTGAGTGTGTGTGTATGTGTTGGCATTGTAACTGCAGTGCAGGTGCGAATTTGCAGATGAATTCTGTTTGTCCTCGATGAACTTTCCTCAGCTGAGGTTTCTCTGAAACACACACACACACACACACTTCGTTTAGCATTTGTGTCATTCTCCAGACTGGTTTTGTATGTAGTTTAGGGCTGCATTAATAATTAAAAATATAGCTGCGGGCAGCAGTAATCGGGGTTCAAGCGCTTTAAGACACATTTAGGCACATTGCAGCAACCCTGTAACCATCCCAATAAATGATGGAAAAGACATTTACAGCCAATACATAGATAATATATGGATTTTAAAGATTTTTAACAGTTATAGCACCACCTATGGTCCGATCTCCATAAAAGCTGGCATGCTTCTTTAGAGTTAAGTTCAGAGTTTCCGTTTAGGATTTATAGGCTTTTGAGTATATTACTGATCTAGAGAGTCCAGAGAATTGTACTGCACTGGTTTGGTTCCGATCGGGCAAAAAACCTAGGACTGAAGTAAGTAGTTTTATAATAATCATGAATAACTAATGAACAGCAGTGGTTCTTGAGGCAAAGTTGTTCAGATCTATCAAATGATATGAATATTGTGTGGATCTGTGAAACACCACGTGATTACAGAGGCGTAAAACTCGTTAGCGCCAACTAGTGGCTGACTTCTTTCAAAATTCTTACAGACCTCTAGGACCATGAGTCGAACATGCCCACTGAGTTTTGTTCCAATTGGCCTCCGCTAACCTGGTCTAATAGGTGTTTAAACTTCAGTGGCCGATGGCAGCCATGTTTTTTGAGATACGCCAGCGTCCTCATAGACCATCAAGGCTCCTTGAAAATTAATCGTAAATTGATGGTACGATTTTTATTGAGATTGAGCCCATACACACGTGTACCAAGTTTGGTGAAAATATCTCAAATATCTCATCGTTATAGGCATTTTAGTAATAGTGGCTCCGCCCACTCTGAATGTTTTGGCGCCCCTTAGCGACCGTGAATTGAAATTCTTGCACTATTTTGCACTAGAATATTTCTGCACTGGTTTGGTTCCGATGGGGCGAGAAACCTAGGACTAGTTCGCAAAAGTAGGTTTTCTCCAGGCGCAAATGAAATCGGAGATGTGTTTTGTTTGTCTTGAGCCATTCCAACGATATAAGACACTTGAGTCTACGACAAACAGTCTAGGAGTTATGAGCAGTTTTTGGTCACTGTTGTGCCACCTATTGGTACCTTATCAGTCTCTCCCCAAACTGAGGCCTATCATCTGGCCAAGTTTCTCACGGTTCAAGCACTTTAAGGCTTTTAAACACATAAAAGGTATTATATTTTATTT
>CM074451.1:500000-530000 GCA_037101425.1 Elopichthys bambusa | reverse complement strand
CATTCTGTCATCATTCACTCACAGTCACGCCGTTCAAAGCTGTACGACTTACTTTCTTCTATTCCCACCATCTTTCAAAATGTCTTTTTTTATGTTTCACGGAAAGAAAGTCATACAGGTTTGGATCGACATGATTAAATGTGAGTTAATGATGACAGAATTTCATTTTTTCATTCATTTTTGGTGTACTGTCTCTTTAAGCAAGTAAATCAATTTTATCTGAGTAAAGTTTGATAAACTTTGATGTTGGCTTGACAAAGTCAAGTCTGAAAGTTTGAAATTTGAAGTTTGTAGATTTGACTCAAAGTGAGTAAAACATTATAAACATGTTCTAGCACATTGCTAACATGTTTTAACAAGTTGCTAGTATATTTTAACACATTTTAACATGTTTTAGCATGATTTAGCACATTACAGGCATGTTTTAACATTGCTAGCGCAATTTAGCATGTTGCTAGTATGTTTCTAACATGAATCAACAAATTGCTAACATGTTTTTACATTTTTCTAACACGATTTATTGTTGCTAACATAATTTAACACATTGCTAGCATGTTTCTAGCATGATATAGCAAGTTGCTAGCATTTTTCTAGCATAAATGAACTCCTAGCATGACTTAATATGTTGCTAGCATGATTTAACACATTGCTAACCTGTATTTAGCAGGTTGCTAGCATGTTTCTAGCACAATTTAACATATTGCTAACATGTTTTATGTTGCTGGCATTATTTCACAGGTTGTTAGTATGTTTCTAGCATGATTTAACACATTGCTAGTATGATTTAACAAGTTCCTAGCATTTTTCTAGCATAAATTAACTCCTGGTATGACTTAATATGTTGCTAGCATGATTTAACACATTGCTAACCTGTTTCTAACATGATTTAATGTTGCTAACATAATTTAGCAGGTTGCTAGCATGTTTCTAGCACAATTTATCATATTGCTAGCATGTTTCTAGCATGATATAACAAGTTGCTAGCATTTTTCTAGCATAAATGAACTCTTAGCATGACTTAATATGTTGCTAACATAATTTAACACATTGTTAGCATGTTTCTAACATGATATAACAAGTTGCTAGCATTTTTCTAGCATAAATGAACTCCTAGCATGACTTAATATGTTGCTAGCATGATTTAACACATTGCTAACATGTTAAAAAACATGATTTAATGTTGCTAACATAATTTAGCAGGTTGCTAGCATGTTTCTAGCACAATTTAACATATTGCTAACATGTTTTATGTTGCTGGCATTATTTCACAGGTTGTTAGTATGTTTTTAGCATGATTTAACACATTGCTAGTATGATTTAACAAGTTCCTAGCATTTTTCTAGCATAAATTAACACCTAACATGATTTAGTATGTTGCTTGCATGATTCAGCACATTGCTAGCATGTTTCTAGCATGATATAATAAGTTGCTAGAATGTTTCTAGCATAAATTAACACTTAACATGATTTAGTATGTTGCTTGCATGATTTAGCACATTGCTAGCATGTTTCTAACATATATTAGCACCTAGCATAATTTGGTATGTTGTTAACACGATTTAGCACATTGCTAGCATGTTTCTAGCATGATATAATAAGTTGCTAGAATGTTTATAGCATAAATTAACACCTAACATGATTTAGTATGTTGCTTGCATGATTTAGCACATTGCTAGCATGTTTCTAACACATATTAGCACATTCGTCCGTTACTGTGGCATCACTGATTTCAGACTGAACTCTAAATGACAAAGTGACAATATTAAAAACAGAACTGTGATTGATGGCTGTACATGTTAGTCAGGTCTCTTCCTGTCAAAATGGGCGGCTCTTGATCAGAATAAATAGACTTTAAGCCGAGAGTCAAATATCAGAGACAATAAAACAGTGAAAGAAAGCGAGCCGTACCTCAGTGTTGAGTGCGATTAATCTGTAAACATATCCAGGATGAAGGACGGGGAACCAGCGAACACACAAACCTATGAAGTGCAACTCAATCTGCAAAACACACACAGACCTCTTGAATGAATGACTTAATGACTCATAAATACTTAATTTGTTCCATTACTGGATGAATCAGTGTTTTTGAATGACTCTCTTGAATGAATGATTCAATGACTCACTCATATAGACTTCACTTGTTTCATTACTGGATGAATCAGTGTTTTTGAATGACTCTCTTGAATGAATGATTCAATGACTCCCTCATATAGACTTCACTTGTTTCATTACTGGATGAATCAGTGTTTTTGAATGACTCTCTTGAATGAATGATTCAATGACTCCCTCATAAAGACTTCACTTGTTTCATTACTGGATGAATCAGTGTTTTTGAATGACTCTCTTGAATGAATGATTCAATGACTCACTCATATAGACTTTACTTGTTTCATTACTGGATGAATCAGTGTTTTTGAATGACTCTCTTGAATGAATGATTCAATGACTCACTCATATAGACTTCACTTGTTTCATTACTGTATGAATCAGTGTTTTTGAATGACTCTCTTGAATGAATGATTCAATGACTCCCTCATAAAGACTTCACTTGTTTCATTACTGGATGAATCAGTGTTTTTGAATGACTCTCTTGAATGAATGATTCAATGACTCACTCATATAGACTTCACTTGTTTCATTACTGGATGAATCAGCGTTTTAGAATGACTCTCTTGAATGAATGATTCAATGACTCACTCATATAGACTTCACTTGTTTCATTACTGGATGAATCAGTGTTTTTGAATGACTCTCTTGAATGAATGATTCAATGACTCCCTCATAAAGACTTCACTTGTTTCATTACTGGATGAATCAGTGTTTTTGAATGACTCTCTTGAATGAATGATTCAATGACTCACTCATATAGACTTCACTTGTTTCATTACTGGATGAATCAATAGTTTTGAAGAAATCTCTTGAATGAATGATTCAATGACTAATACATTTTTAAGAGTCACTTGTCTCCACCTACTGGTGTAACGAGGTAATTGATACAATCTTTATTTGAAGCATCAAACTACTTTCAGAAGGTGATTTTGATCACTTCTGTAGACATCAGTGTTTATATCTGAACTACAAACTTTTATCCCAGTATTTCTGTGATAATCTGAATTATTGTAAGACAGAAATAATGATACCGTGTGGTTGAAAAGACTGTTTGTGAAGCTCTTTCATACCTATACATGACAACGGCTCTCTCTGAATCAGCGACAGCGCAAACACAGATTTAAATGTTCCGTTATGATTTTGTCAAAGGTTTAATAGACACTGGAGCATCGTGTTTAGAGATCTTTTAAAGATTCATCATGAAGTTCTACGTGAAACTCTAACATGACAGATGTGATTGATAACCCGATGGTTCTGACCTTCTGATGGTCTCCGTCTCGCTCTCGCTCCTGCGTCCTGCAGTTCTTGGGATCGTTGTCCCAGCGCTGAACGTCTCCCAGGCATGTGGCTCGGCACATGAAGCCCAGCTGCAGTCTGTGTGCGTCGCCGGAGCCGTTCTGGAGCGTCACGCCCTGCTTGGACTCCAGTCTGAGGAGCAAACTCACGCACGGCGCAGGGGTCAGAGGTCGTTTGGACGTGTGAGCGTCAGCGGCATCGTCAGCTCTGGGTCTCTTAGCGGCTCCTGACGTCCCTTCATCACGGGATTTCTCTGGGCGGTCTCTTCTCTCCGACAGATGGCGGCTCATGGCAGCAGATGGACTGATGATGGTCAGATCATCCACACAGAGCTGAAGATAAACCCTGCAAACACACACACACACACACCTGTGTAAAGAGTATGTTTGTCAGTGTGTGTGAGTGTGTGTGTGTGTGTGTGTGAGTGTGTGTGTGTGTGTGAGTGTGTGTGTGTGTGTGTGTGTGAGTGTGAGTGTGTGTGTGTGTGTGTGTGTGAGTGTGTGTGTGTGTGTGTGTGTGTGTGTGAGTGTGTGTGTGTGTGTGTGTGTGAGTGTGAGTGTGTGTGTGTGTGTGTGTGTGTGTGAGTGTGTGTGTGTGAGTGTGTGTGTGTGTGTGAGTGAGTGTGTGTGTGAGTGTGTGTGTGTGTGTGTGTGTGTGAGTGTGTGTGTGTGTGTGTGTGTGTGAGTGTGTGTGTGTGAGTGTGTGTGTGTGAGTGTGTGTGTGTGTGTGAGTGAGTGTGTGTGTGAGTGTGAGTGTGTGTGTGTGTGTGTGTGTGTGTGTGTGTGAGTGTGTGTGTGTGTGAGTGAGTGTGTGTGTGAGTGTGAGTGTGTGTGTGTGTGTGTGTGTGTGTGTGTGTGTGTGAGTGTGTGTGTGTGTGTGTGAGTGTGTGTGTACCTGCAGTGTTTGTGTGTGATGTAACTCGGCTGATCCAGATGTTTGCTGGAAGGGAAATGTGTCTTCATAAACCTCTCCATGACTAAAGTACACTGCCGCACACACACCAGACAGCCTACACACACACACACACACACACACACAATTAAAGGTGCAGTAAACGCTGTTGAATATCAGTATAAGCTGAAAAAAACTTAAATTAACTTAATTAACATGAAAACTAAAACTTTATAAAAATAAAGCTAATTCAAAATATTAATAAAACTAAAATAAAAACTAAACTAACACTGCTGTTATATTAAACACAGTAATAGTACATTTCTAATAATAATCATGTGGACCATGAGTGTGATTACCCTGCCAGGCTGTGTCGATGTCTGAGGTTCTGGCTCCTGATTGGTCGGTTTGGACGCACACACAGTCGAGCGCGTGCGTCTGGTCTCTGAGCTGCAGCGTGGCGCGGGTGGAGTCCAGCTCCAGAACGCCCACTAACAGCAGCGGCTCCGAGGACGCGTGCTCCAGCGGGACCGCGTGTGAGGACCAGGACAGAGGCGCGTTCAGCTCCACCGCCGTCATGTGAGCCGCCGACGGAGGCAGGAGAGCCGGCAGCGAGAGACACGCCCACACCTCACGACTCATCCAATCACACAGCTGCTTCACTGACCACAGCTCCACAGACGGCCAACACACACAGTACTGACACACACACACACAGATTTACAACAACAGGAAACACGTTTGACACATTTCCCATAAGCATTGTTTAATTTACCACTACTGAACAAGAGTAAGGTAATGATCAATTAATTAACATTAATTCTGCAAAATCTATATACATGATTTTCATCTGTCAATTAACTGATTCATGTTTCCATGGTAACAATGTATGTGTGGGTGTGTTACCATGGTAACAGGGTATGTGAGTGTATGCATGCATGTTACTATGATAGCATATGTGTGGGTGTTACCGTGATAACAGGGGGGTGTTACCGTGTTAATGGTATGTACAAAGCCACTGGAAGGCAAGACAGCGTAACGGCTAATGCTAACTGGCGGTACGCATTGGCGGTATGCAGGGAGGAGTTTTGAACGGCGACACAATAGGCTGTGGGGTGCCGCACGTCATTAAGTTAGCCGTTACGCTTTCTCCAATGGTAAGAGATGCAGACAGATAGGTAAGAGATATGTGTGGGTGTGTGTTACCATGGTAACTGTATGTGTGGGTGTTACCGTGTTAACGGTATGTGTAGGTGTTACGGTGGTAATAGGGTATGTGTGAGTGTGTTACCTTGGTAACAGGGTATATGTGTGTATGTATGTTACCATGGTAGCGGTGTGTGTATGTGTTACAGTGGTAATAAGTTGTGTGTGTTACCATTGTAACAGGGTCTGTGTGTATGATATAATGGCAATGGTATGTGTGGCTGTTACCGTGGTAATAGGGTATCTGTAAATGTGTTAGGGTATGTGTGTGTGTGTGTGTGTAGGTATGTTACCATGGTAACGGTATGTGTGGCTGTTACAGTGGAAACAGGGTATGTGTGAGTGTGTTACCGTGGTAATAGGGTATATGTGTGTAGGTATGTTACCATGGTAACGATATGTGTGGATGTTACAGTGGAAACAGGGTATGTGTGAGTGTGTTACCGTGGTAATAGGGTATATGTGTGTAGGTATGTTACCATGGTAACGATATGTGTGGATGTTACAGTGGAAACAGGGTATGTGTGAGTGTGTTACCGTGGTAATAGGGTATATGTGTGTAGGTATGTTACCATGGTAACGATATGTGTGGATGTTACAGTGGAAACAGGGTATGTGTGAGTGTGTTACCGAGGTAATAGGGTATATGTGTGTAGGTATGTTACCATGGTAACAGTATGTGTGGCTGTTACCGTGGTAATAGGGTATATGTGTGTAGGTATGTTACCATGGTAACGGTATGTGTGGCTGTTACCGTGGTAATAGGGTATGTGTCAGTGTGTTATCGTGGTAATAGGGTATGTGTGTAGGTATGTTACCATGGTAACGTATGTGTGGCTGTTACCGTGGTAATAGGGTATGTGTGTGTAGGTATGTTACCATGTTAATGGTATGTGTAGATGTTACTGTGGTAACAGGGTATATGTTTGTATGTATGTTACCATGGTAGCGGTGCGTGTATGTATGTTAGCGTGATAACGGTATGTGTGGGTGTGTTACCATGGTAATAAGGTGTGTGTGTGTCATCGTGTCAACATGGTATGTGTGGGTGTGTTACCGTGGTAACAGGGCACTGGTGCGGTTCCTGTATCATCTCTCTGTAAATGTTTCTCTTTTTCTGTGTCTTCTGTTCATCGTCACACACAAAGTCCAACAGCCGCCCGGCGACCACACACACTCGCTCCGCTCTCACCCAGCGCGGACACAACCTGACACACAGACAGGAGCGAGGACAGTGACCATACGCTACAGTATTTCAGCTAGGGCTGCACAAACTGGGGAAAAATCCAACTGTGGATTATTTTTCAGATAAAAACAGTATCGTTACCTCTCTGTCACGGCGCTCTGACAGTAGCAGAGCCACAGATACTGCGACGCACCCAGATTCTTCTCCAGCAGGAGGCACTGCAGCGGGCTGTGTGACCCCGACACCTCGACCTTTGAACTCAAGGGGCTGAAGGAGCTGATCTGCACGCTGGAGCGCAGACACGCACACAGGACGACTCGCGGAGCGAACGGGGAAGCGTGATATGTGAAGTGGATGTTATGAAGCTGCAGAAAAAAGACGTTTTTTAAATGTTTGGATTGTTGGTTCTGATGAAATCACATCTCTTTGTCCAGTTGGTATCTACGTTTGCTTTCACACTACAACAAATTACTCGCACTTGAGTCAGATAAAAAGTGAATAAAGCCATCACACTCACCTGAATCTCCGCCCCTGGCCTCAAGCCGCTGCCCCATTTCTGAGCCGGCTGATAGGCCAGACAAAGCCCCACCTGTCTGTCAATCTCATAAAGCCCCGCCTCTGCGTTCAAAATCTTCGTGATTGTACCCTGTCAATCAGACACACTGTTACTACAGAAACAGGGTCACTGCACAGGTCAAAGGTCACACCTGTTTGATTAAAGGGAATTTTTATTTATAGTTTATTTTAATGTTTATGAATATGAAATATAAGTATCCAGCAATACCAAATGTCAAGTATGTCAGTATTTTAATTCTTTTATCTGTTTTACTCCTTTAAATTCTGTTATTTCTATTAAAAATACAAATAGGAAAGAGTTAAAAATGGTGACCAGTTATACACAGACCTTTGTTATAAAATGTTATGTTTTATAGAAGAGCTGCAAAATTTGGGATTTTTCCTGATAAAAATAGTTTGCTGTGCTTGTTTGTAGGGCTGCACAATTTGGCTAAAGTTTTGTGATTATATATCAATATGGTTTTAAAATAACCTTAAAGCTGATGAGCGTGGAGCGCTTGACTCTGACTGCGGGGGCGGAGCCTGACGGCAGGTGTGTGGGTGTGTCTGAGGTGTCTGTGTGTGTCTCTGGCTCTTCTGAGCTCTCCTGCAGATGGAGACGTGACTGACAGCTGTCGGACAGCACACAGCGCCCCTCCAGCCTCTGCAGTGAACACACACGCAGAGAGGAGATCCACACGCTCTGGCCGACACACACACACTGCCTCCAGTACTGATGCTTGGCTTCCTGAGGGCAAACAAACACCAGAGGGATTATGGAAGATTCATCACACTGTAGATTCACATTCACACGTTTACATTCACCTTAGACAGCAAACTCACATTCACCACTGGGGTTAAACATGATTTATGTGTGTTATTAAACCTTCATCATCTTAAAGATGACAAAAAACACTGACCGTGATGAACACAGGCACTGAAGATCCTCCTTCACTGAGGATGAGGCAGAAGAAGCATTTCCCACCGATCAGCAGCAGCGGACAGACGACGCTCACCTGCCCGCTGACGCACACGTACACCTGATCCTCACACCTGACCAAAACACACACACACAGAGCGCTAGAGCGGCACGACATTTCTTATGTTTAAAACAGAGATCACGATTCTCCTATGATTCTGAACAGAACAACATGTCATTTACTAGAGGTGACTGAACGAATGATTCAATGACTCACTCGTAAAGTCTTCACTTGTTTCATTACCGTACGAATCAACATGATTGAACAAATCTCTTGAATGACTGATTCAATGACTCACTCGTAAAGTCTTCACTTAGTTCATTACTGGACGAATCAGCGTTTTAGAACAAATCTCTTGAATGACTGATTCAATGACTCACTCATAAAGTCTTCACTTGTTTCATTACTGGATGAATCAATAGTTTTGAAGAAATCTCTTGAATGAATGATTCAATGACTCACTCATATAGACTTCACTTGTTTCATTACTGGATGAATCAATAGTTTTGAAGAAATCTCTTGAATGAATGATTCAATGACTCACTCATATGGACTTCACTTGTTTCATTACTGGATGAATCAATAGTTTTGAAGAAATCTCTTGAATGAATGATTCAATGACTCACTCATATAGACTTCACTTGTTTCATTACTGGATGAATCAGCGTTTTAGAATGACTCTCTTGAATGAATGATTCAATGACTCACTCATATAGACTTCACTTGTTTCATTACTGGATGAATCAGTGTTTTTGAATGACTCTCTTGAATGAATGATTCAATGACTCACTCATATAGACTTCACTTGTTTCATTACTGGATGAATCAGCGTTTTAGAATGACTCTCTTGAATGAATGATTCAATGACTCCCTCATAAAGACTTCACTTGTTTCATTACTGGATGAATCAGTGTTTTTGAATGACTCTCTTGAATGAATGATTCAATGACTCACTCATATAGACTTCACTTGTTTCATTACTGGATGAATCAATAGTTTTGAAGAAATCTCTTGAATGAATGATTCAATGACTCACTCATATAGACTTCACTTGTTTCATTACTTGATGAATTAGCGTTTCTGAATGAATCTCTCAAATGACTGATTCAATGACTCACTCATATAGACTTCACTTGTTTCATTACTGGATGAATCAATAGTTTTGAAGAAATCTCTTGAATGAATGATTCAATGACTCACTCATATAGACTTCACTTGTTTCATTACTGGATGAATTAGCGTTTCTGAATGAATCTCTCAAATGACTGATTCAATGACTCACTCGCAAAGTCTTCACTTGTTTCATTACTGGATGAATCAGCGTTTTAGAACAGATCTCTTGAATGAATGATTCAATGACTCATTTGTAAAGTCTTCACTTGTTTCATTACTGGATGAATCAGAATTTCTGAATGAATCTCTCGAATGACTGAATGAATGACTCGTAAAGTCTTCACTTGTTTCATTGCTGAATGATTTAGCGTTTCTGAATGAATCTCTCAAATGACTGATTCAATGACTCACTCGTAAAGTCTTCACTTGTTTCATTACCGGACGAATCAACGTGACTGAACAAATCTCTTGAATGAATGATTCAATGACTCACTCGTAAAGTCTTCACTTGCTTCATTACCGGACGAATCAACGTGATTGAACAAATCTCTTGAATGAATGATTCAATGACTCACTCGTAAAGTCTTCACTTGTTTCATTGCTGGATGAATTAGCGTTTCTGAATGAATCTCTCAAATGACTGATTCAATGACTCACTCGCAAAGTCTTCACTTGTTTCATTACTGGATGAATCAGCGTTTTAGAACAGATCTCTTGAATGAATGATTCAATGACTCATTTGTAAAGTCTTCACTTGTTTCATTACTGGATGAATCAGAATTTCTGAATGAATCTCTCGAATGACTGATTCAATGACTCGTAAAGTCTTCACTTGTTTCATTGCTGAATGATTTAGCGTTTCTGAATGAATCTCTCAAATGACTGATTCAATGACTTACTCGTAAAGTCTTCACTTGTTTCATTACCGGACGAATCAACGTGATTGAACAAATCTCTTGAATGAATGATTCAATGACTCACTCGTAAAGTCTTCACTTGCTTCATTACCGGACGAATCAACGTGATTGAACAAATCTCTTGAATGAATGATTCAATGACTCACTCGTAAAGTCTTCACTTGTTTCATTGCTGGATGAATTAGCGTTTCTGAATGAATCTCTCAAATGACTGATTCAATGACTCACTCGTAAAGTCTTCACTTGTTTCATTACTGGATGAATCAGCGTTTTAGAACAAATCTCTTAAATGAATGATTCAATGACTCCCTCATATAGACTTCACTTGTTTCATTACTGGATGAATCAGCGTTTTTGAACAAATCTCTTGAATGAATGATTCAATGACTCATTTGTAAAGTCTTCACTTGTTTCATTACTGGATGAATCAGCGTTTTAGAACAAATCTCTTGAATGAATGATTCAATGACTCATTTGTAAAGTCTTCACTTGTTTCATTACTGGATGAATCAGAATTTTTAACAATCACTCGTCGTTACCTACTGGTGTAACGAGGTAACTGATTCAATCTTTATTTGAAGAGTCAAGTTACTTTCAGAGGGTGATTTGCTCTATTTTGATCACTTCCGTAGACATCAGTGTTTATATCCGAACAATAAATGTTTATCCCAGTATTTCTGTGATCATTTTATCCCACACCTCTGCCTTAAGAGCTCAGCCGCCCGCGTCACACTCATGACCTCGCTCAGGGTTCCTCCGGGGTCAAAGGCCATGGCCTCCAGGGTCACGCACACCGGAGAGTCGATCAGCTCTAGGTAACCCGCAGCAGGTGCATTCTGGGGGATGTAGTTCCATGTGGGAAACAGCATCAGCCTCCCCAACCAAAGACAAGACGACTTCAGCATCTGGACGACAAACAAAAACATCCAGAGATTTTTTATGTTTCTGAAAGAGTCTCTTCTGCTCATCAAGGCTGCATTTATTTGATCAAAAATACAGTAAAAACAGTGAAATATTATTCCAATGTAAATCAGCTGTTTTCTCTGTGAATATACAGTAAAGTGTAATTTATTCTAGAATTTTCAGCATCATTACTCCAGTCTTCAGTGTCACATGATCCTTCAGAAATCATTCTGATATGATGATTTTCTGCTCAAGAAACATTTATGATTATTATCAGTGTTGAAAACAGCTCATATGTTTGTGGAAGCACTTCCTGTCCACTCACCGTACACGATACACTCCCTCCAGCGTCTCTCACCCGCCAGACCCCTTCACTCGTCCCAGCGGCCCGTCCGTCACACAGGACGCCAATCAGAAGCAGGTTGTCACGTGGGAGTGCTTTGTAATCGGGCAGCATTTGCTCCGCCCCCCTGGCTCGTTCCCGGTAGCGGGCGGAGCTCCAGCTGAGGCTGCTGCAGCAGGCGGTTCGCTGCTCTCGCTTCAGCTCCGACACAGACACCAACCTGACAGGAAAAAAGACGTGTATCATGGATATATCCGGATAATCCAGCATACAGAAAAAATGACTTGTACGCTGCATTAAATGACCCACATCATACAGACGGACGTCACACTCACCTGTAGCTGACGGGCAGATCTGAGCTGTCTGACCCGACGGCTCTCTGAACCTTAGACACCACAGCCAGAGACAGACGAACCACAGACAGACCCAGAGACGAGTCAATGAGCGGGTGGAGCTGCTGTCTCACTCCCTCGAACACCTCCGACAGCCAGCGCTGCTCCTGAAACACACGACATAATCACTGGACAAACTGCTACTCATCTTACATATAGGGTCACATGACTTGACACAAACACCCATATACACCTATCTGTATATAAATAAATAAATGTAATTGTTAAATAAATATAAATAAATATTTAAAAAATATAAATAATTGTTTAATGAATATATAAATACATAAATGTAATTGTTAAATAAATACAAATAAATATATAAATAAATATAATTGTTAAATATAAATAAATATATAAATAAAAATATATAATTGTTAAATAAATATAACTAAACATAGATAAATGTAATTGCTAAATAACTATAAATAAATATTTAAATAAATGTAATTGTTAAATAAATATAAATAAATATTTAAAAAATATAAATAATTGTTTAATGAATATATAAATACATAAATGTAATTGTTAAATAAAAATAAATATATTAATAAATATAATTGCTAAATAACTATAAATATTTAAATAAATGTAATTGTTAAATAAATATAAATAAATGTAATTGTTAAATAGTAAATATAAATAAAGCAATAAATAAATAAATATAATTGTTAAGTATTTATAAATACATAAATAAATATAATTGTTGAATAAACAAATATAAATAAATATATACATAAATAAATTTAATTGTTATGGAAGCCCATTTCAGCCACACAAGTAAAAAATGATGCTTTGGTAAACTGTAATTATGACACAAAAAAATGTTATTTAATATATATATAGTCAAAATTATGACTTAAAAACTGTAAAGTCATTGACATACTAAAGTCGGAATTGTGACTTTCTGTGTGATAATTATGTCTTTTTATGTTATTATTTTAACTTATGTCATAGTTATAATTTACAAAAAAAATGATTTATTTTTTTCGGAAATTTAGCAGAATATATACAGATGGACAGATAGCCAACACAAAAACATAAACAACTGAGAGAGGGACGCAGAAAGCTCACACTGTGTATAAAGGAAAATAAACAAATGTACCGCTCTGCTGTGGTTTTTAAAGTGCTTTAGAAACTCCTCCATCCGTCTACACAAGCACACACTTCCGCTGTGACTGACACATTAAAATATAATCAAATATAAGAGCAAATAAATACTAATATTAACGCCGATAGCCACTTTTGTGAAGGATGCGCGCGCTGAACCAGCCCGATCTTCTTCTGCGAGTGCGTGTGACGTCACGTGGACCAGGGGCGTGTGTTATTGCGCCTCCGTGTGGAGCGGAGACAAATGACACCTACACCGGCCACACTTGGAACAATCTGGATGTGTTTGCTTTATTTTCTTGATCCTAAATAAGACTTTACAGGAAAACAAACCATAAAATCATTTCCAGACTTTTTTATTTATTTATTTATTTTTTTTACAAACTTTGCTGAGTTCGTTGGTAATGGACAAAAGCGTAGGGATTTTTAAAAAATGTGGTTTATATCATTTGTATTATCATTTTATTATTATTATTACTATTGTAATAATTTATTTTATAGTTTATATAATTATAATGGTCGTGAGTTCAGTTTACAAACATTCGAACCACACTGAGGGCTTCAGTCCGCCAATCAGCTGTGCGGATTCCTGAACCAATCAGGCGCCGACTCCAGGCAGTCGTGCGTTCTGCGCGTCACTCACACACAGCACAAGTGATCACGTGGGAGACACAGTACGGAGGAGAGGCGCGCGCTGGTCTGCAGAGAATAAAGAAAAGGTTTGTTAGATTTGAAAACTATATTTTACATCAATTTAAACATGTGTTTTCGTATTTAAACGTGCGCGATGCTACAGTGCCACGCGCACGATATTAACGGAAGACAGAGATTGCGGTTTAATGAGGTTTTTGATGGTTTGAGTGAGTCCGCGCGCGCTCGTGTTGTGTGCAGTAACCGGAGCGCTCGCGCAGTTAAACTGTTTTAACGGGGATTCGGGGCAGAAACGGCGCTCTGCAATCCGTTTCACGCGTGCATTGAGTTAATCTCGTTTTTATGGATGATAGAATGTGTTTGGATTGAGAGACGAGGGAGAGGGGGTGGGTATGGAGGGAATTAGGCGGGAAAGAAAAATGGAGGAATCTTTGTTCAACAAAAAGCCTCCGACCAACTCACAACAAAAGTGTTTTAAAACATTTAAATTCGCCTGTTTTAAGTCAGAACTAATTTATGCACGCATGCATTTCAGTGCAACTTATTTTTTTTACATGCATTTTATTTATATGCATTTTTTTGGTGAATTGCATTTTTAGTGCAAACATTTATATTGTTGTATTTGAGTTGTTAATGACTGATATCCCATATAATGCAATTATTTCTTAAGGTTAAATAACTTTATTTACTTTAAATATTCTTTAAAAATATGCTACAAATTAAATGCAAACACTTAATTTCGTGCATTTTAAACCAGGACTAATTTATGCATGCATTTCAGTGCATTTAATCTCATTTAATGCAATTGTTACAAGTTGAATTATATTATTTACTTAATTTTCAAGCATTTGAAATCAAAACATGACCATTGTTATAGACAACATTAATCAGACAGTTACTGGCTAAATGCTTCTGATGTTTGTTTTTTTTTTCATATAAATATATATAAAAGTGTGTGTATTTAATGCTTGATTTTCAGTAACCGTGTTATTTTCTGTTAGTGGATCAGTCATGGTGAAAGGAGACGTGAACAAACCCAAGGGAAAGACGTCTGCGTACGCGTATTTCGTGCAGACGTGTCGCGATGAACACAAACGCAAGAGCCCCGATGTGCCGGTCAACTTCTCCGAGTTCTCCAAGAAATGCTCGGAGAGATGGAAGGTGAGCGCTCGCGTGTGTCTCTCACTCTCGTGTGTCGTTGAATGAATCGCTTAACCGTTTCTCTGTCTGTCGCCCCTGCAGTCGCTGAACGCTTCGGAGAAGAGCAAGTTTGAAGACATGGCCAAAGTGGATAAAGTTCGTTACGACAAGGAGATGAAGAACTACGTGCCGCCTAAAGGCGTCGGCAAGGCGGGCAGGAAGAAGAAAGACCCGAACGCCCCCAAACGCCCACCGTACGTCCCGCACATGAGCCCTGAGCATGCTGAAATACTCGTCTCTGTGGTTTTAACAGCTCTTTCTCTGCACAGGTCTGCGTTCTTCGTCTTCTGCTCGGAGTATCGGCCAACGGTGAAGAGCGAAAACCCCGGTCTGTCCATCGGAGAGACTGCCAAGAAACTGGGAGAGATGTGGTCGAAACAGAGCACCAAAGACCGCGCGCCGTATGAGCAGAAGGCCATGAAACTGCGTGAGAAATACGAGAAGGTGGGGGAAAACTATTATAAATTAAATGATATAATTATAATATACTACTTGATTTATCACTTTATATTATGTAATTAAGTTATGCATAAAATTTATATATGAACTATAAAAGCTAAAATTTAATTATATGATTATAACATACTATTTAATTTATATATTGTATTACATATTACATATATTAGATTATACACTTTATATATGTATATATGTGTGTGTGAAAAACTTTAAACTGAATATTTAAAAAAATAACATTAAAATGTATTAAAAATGACATTAGTTCTGCGGGTCTCAGTCTTAACCTTCTTTAAAAATGTCTTAAATTGGAGAAAAAAGTCTTAAATTCAGTATCGTGGCATTAAATTAGGGCCATGTGATTACAGTGACGCGGAAAACGGGTACGGAATCGCAGAATCCATTTATAAAAATGAAATTTGTCAACTTTTGGATGAATAAATCAAAAGTAGGACTGACAGGGCTCGACACTGAAGGATGAAGTGAAAGAGAATTTTACTTGCCCGACCAGACAGTAGCCTGATTAAACGTCAATAACACGACTACAATTTAAACGCGATTTATTTAGTGTAAGTGGCGATTGATGGTGGATAATGATGATGTCCTGTATGACGTGCTGACGCAGTCGAGGCTCGCGAATCCTGAGAAACTCTTAACTCCGGTGGGGCTGGACGATCAAAACCTCGATTAATTGAACATTATCTCGATTACAATTAATGAACGATTTTGTTTCGGGGTCGGTGTTTTGTTTTGTTTTTTTTGCCCTCATAGTTCACTGACAAGGTTTGTACTGTAAATATGATGGACTACTAAAGGTGGGATATCTTTTCCTAATGAAAGAGTGATCTGACATCATAGCTCGCTTTCAGCAGATTTCTGCTCACCGTAAATCAGATAAAGATAAATTAGCATTAGTGTGTGAATTAGTCAAACCGTCTCTATTGATTGTGAAGCTGTGTGTTGTAAATAGTTCCTTCAAAATCGCAAACCTTAAAACACATACAGCTGACACAGTTTAGTGCAGACGCAAGGATCAGCGCTCGCTGGAGGATTTCGATTACTTGTCCATCAATCGTCCAGCCCTATACTCCGGTAAAAAATAATAATAATAATAATAATAAAAAATGGAGTTTTTATATTTATTACTTGCATATGATACAGTTAAGCCGAGATCACACGACCAAGAGTGCCGTCTTCCGCAATACCATCACGATTGAGAACGTGACACTGATTTCATTTTAAGTTTAGTCACTTACATTTTAGATGAAACATCGACTGTTTTTGTTCTGTTTCAGCAGCGAAATAGATCACAGCAGAACCGTGACGCATCTCGCAGAAACAGTTTCGTTACTGAATGATTCAGCCGTTTGAACGAATCGTTTGAATGACTCGCTCATTAAGGCGATTTGGTTTCATGTTTATCTTTTTTCTTTTTTTCCCCCAACATTTGTATTTTCAGTGTATATGATTTACTTGGTTACAGCCCTATAGCGTCTTATTATTCAAATTAAATGTATCGATCAAATTTAAGAATTTAAAATCCTATTTTTGACTGATTTACTCGTCTGATGGACACGTGATGCCGAGCCTGCGGTCAGTGAAAACTCTCGTGTGTAAAATGTTCACCCAAAAATTGAAAACACAGAATTTGGTAAGAAATAAAACATATTTCATAGGGCCCTAAAAATGTATTTTGTTAAACTTATAAAAAATGGCTGTTAAATTGTTTCAATTGATTAGACATGCATTAATGACATTTAATTTAACCATTAAAACGACGTAAAGCTAAAAAAATACAAAATATACTGATTTTATAGGGCTCTAAATTAAATTGCATATGCACTCCAAAAAAGGAAGAAAAAAAGTTTTCCAGTACAAATATTTAAACATCCTTAAATTAAGATCCAAGAAATTAAGTCTCGTTTTCTGAGAAACTGAACAAACTTTGAAGTGTTGCTAACACAACTCATTGTGCGCTTCAGACCGAATTCAATTTATTCCTTAAATTTTCTTTAATTGGTCTTAAATTAACCTGTTCTACGCATGTTTTGATTGATGTCAGGTATTAAAAACTCATATGATGCATCAAAGTTTGATTACTGTTTATTAATCATGTGGGGGCGTGTCTAGAGTGTCTGACCTCTCTCTGATTGGCAGGATGTGGCGGCGTACCGTGCAGGGGGCGGAGCTTCTAAGAGAGGGCCGGGTCGACCGGCAGGCTCGACTAAAAAGGTCCAACCTGATGATGATGACGACGATGATGATGAAGAGGATGAGGACGAGGAGGAAGATGAGGAGGAGGATGATGATGATGATGAGTAGAGTGTGTGTAATGCAGCGTCACTGATGGGCTTCATTTTGTTTTTCCATCATGTACATGTTTAACGACTCGAGCAATAATGCAAGTGGGGTTTTTTTGTTTTGTTTTTTTTTTTTTTTAGATTTATTTTTATTTTTGTACACGTCCAGCAGTTGATCCTATAATGTGTAGAAATGCTTCTTTTCTTTTTTTTCCTTTATTTTTTTTCTTTTTTATATAATAAATTTTTAAAGACTGATAGTTTGTGAAATTCATTATTCTTTGTGTTTCTGACTGTTTCTACATGCGCTAAGAGGGTTTAACTGACATTCCCAGAATTCCCTGGAGTTTTCATTTAAATATTAGGGGTGATTTGTCACATCTTGTTTAATTACTCTATATATTAGCGTAATTAATTATTAAAACTTTGACCATCATGTATTTACCACCTGAATTAAGGCACCTCAGTATATTATAAAGGTAAAAATATATATATTTATTACTCTAAATTTAAGTTCAATCTGTAAAACTTAATGTTTTTTTATTCAACTTTTTAAATCTCATAATTAGAAAAGGCATTTCTTGTGTGGCATATGACTGCCATAATTATGAATTTTCTATATCAATTTTTGAATTCAGTTTCAATTTTTTGCCATAATTATGATTTTAAGTGGTAAAATTCTGGCAATCACAGCTGCCTTTTTTTTACTATGAATTTTTTAGAGAAACGGATTAAATAATAAAATCAATAAATATACATATTAACATTAATATAAATAAATAAAACAAAAATAATAGGTTAAGATAGATTACATTAAATTAATATAGAATGAGTATAAAAAAAAACTTCAATGTAACTCTACAAATAGAGAATATTTTCCAAATAATACGTTAAATTGGTTTAGTATACAATTTAACTTATGCATTAATTAAATATATATAAGATGGCGTCCCTCATATGTGATGATCTAAGGTTAAAACAGCTCAAGGTCATTTTTTTGTATGTCCAATAATAAGATTTTGTACTTATCTGGTTTCTTCTCATGATGTTTGTACAGCAGAACCTGTTCATGCAAAAGTCATTTTACACAATGAAAACCGCCGCGGTGACTTTGTGTTTATTCTCACATCAAGCGGTACATGTTTGTCGTCCAGCACAGGAAAAAGAGCAACTGAAATAAATACATGAACGATAGTGGCAAAGATACACTATAATAACCGATTCATAAAGGCGAATCTCTGTAGTGAAAACATCAACATCACGTGCAAAACACATCGACTTCATTCACACCGACTCAGAAACACGTCACTTTACGAGTCTTTAACTGCGTGTTTCAAGTGTTTATACTGCCATTCAAACACACTCAGATAATAAATATATTCATATAGAGCTCACAATGTGTGTGATTTCAGAATTATTGCCTGACAGGAAATCTGTGATAATACTATCAATAATAACACTGCAGGTGCTTCATATAGTCATTAGATTTAAGATTCAGAGCGACTTAATTAATGGCACAAAAGAAAAAAAATGCTTTGGTAAATCTCAATTATGACATAAAATGTTAAAATTTGTCATAATTTAAACTTTTTATGTCATACTTATGACTTTTAATTTCACATTTATAATTATGACACGTCATTATTACAACATTTTGCCACAATTATTAATGTTTTAGTGCATTTCAGCTTTTCATCACATAATTATGACTTCTTAAGTGAAATTTGACTTTTCAGCTCATAATTGACAAGTGATAATTTCAACTTTTATCACAATTACGACAGTTGCAATTTCAACTTTTTGTCATTTATGAATTTTTAAGTGATAATTTTGACATCTCATTCTCATAATAATAATGACATTATCAACATTTAAACTGTCATAATTATGACTTATGTCATTATTACAACATTTTGTCACAATTATTGTTTTAGTGAATTTCAACTTTTCATCACATAATTGTCATAATTTCAACTTTGTCATAATTATGTCTTTTTTAAGTGATCGTTTTGAGTTTTCATCTCATAATTGCTGTAGTTTGTAACAATTACAACTTTTTATGTAAAAAATTATGAGCTACAAAAGCATTTCTTTCTTATGTGGAGGAAATTCATTAATTATTGATAAATCTTTTAAAGAAATGCCCAGGTTATATTTCATTATTATAGTAATATAACTATACAAATTATATTTTGCATAAATAAAGTCTGTTTTTAATAACATTAAGGAGTTTTGCACTGTGACAGTATTTTCATGACAAACATATTTAATCCTAAATTCTCATTACTGTAATTTGGAAAGAATTTACCGTTAACCATTAACCGACATGAATGTATGAATGTACTTTACAACTGATACATTCTTATAAATTCTCTCTAAATCTCTGTAAATGCTTGTCATGAAAAAAAAGTCACAGTGCAAATAAACGACTGTCCATTAATTATCCCAAAAAGTAAAAAATAATTATTTCTCCCTGTTGTACGAGCTGGACATGATCTTCACAGGTGCAACGTGACGCTCACTGAACGCAAAAACAATCACAGCCAATCAGAACGCACAATGCCACATGGGCGGAGCTAAACGTCAAAACACACCAGAAATCAGAACAAAACATCTTGTGGTGCTTCACTTGCTGCGTTCACGGCTATTCAGGACGAAAACCCTCGATGAACATGAAGGAGATGCGGCGCACCTGGTTCAGACGCTTCATCAGCTACCATGACAAAAATAATAAACTCTCCAATATGTTTCTAAACAAAAACTTATGGACGCTTATTACCGACATGGAACGAAAAGAGAAAAAAGGTCATTGCAACCTTTGATCTCATTATTCAGACTTTTCCTCTCGCAATTATATCTCATAATTCAGACCTTTTTTCAGTTCTGAACGCTGTAAAAGTGCAAAGGTCAAACACGTCCGTCTAGCGCGTTTTTACGTTGAAAAACAATAGAAAAGTAATGTTGTGGAATGGAAAAACGCGTTCTGTGTGAACCGGCCCTTATGGTGCACGCAAATATTGTCAAACGTCCGGCTTCCAAAAAAATTAAACAGACAAGTGTGCAAGGAAATATTTTTCAAAATCGTGCATAAAATCGAAATCGCAATATTGATCAAAAAATTGTGATAGCATTTTTTTGTCAATATCGCACAGCCCTAATATAAACTCGCAACTGTGAGAAAAAATGTGAGATGAAAAGTTGCAATTGCTTTTTATTTATTTTTTTCCGTGGCGGAAAAAAACTAATTGCAAGATATAAATTTAGAATTCTGCGAAAAAGTCAAAATCGCAATTACTTTTTAAAAAAATGTATTCCGTGGCAGAGAAAAAAAAAGGCATTGCGAGATGTAAACTCGGAAGTCTGCGAAAAAAGTCAAAATTGTGAAATTTTTTAAAATTTTTATTCCGACATTGTCATAATTTCATCTTTTTAAGTGAACGTTTCAAATTTTCATCTCATTATTATGGCTTAGTTAATATATCCTAATTTTAACTCTTGTCATAATTATGACTTTTTAAGTGATCATTTTGACTTTTCATATCGCACAGCCCTAATATAAACTCACAACTGTGAGAAAAAGTCATAATTGTGAGAAAAAAAGTAAATTAGTTAAAATTGTGTGAGAAAAATTCGCAATTTTTAATATTTTTATTCCGACATTGTCAATTTTAACTTTTTGTCATAGTTATGACTTTTTTAGTGAACATCACAATAACATACACACAAAAAAAAAAAATGAATTGCGAGATGTAAACTCGGAAGTCTGCGAAAAAAGTCATAATCATGAGATAAAAAGTCGCAATTTTAAAAGTTTTTTATTCTGTGGGGAAAAAACGAATTGCGAGATGTAAACTCAGAAGTCTGGTAAAAAAAGTCAAAATTGTGAGAGAAAAAGCCGCAATTACTTTTTAAAATTTTTATTCCGACATTGTCATAATTTCAACTTTTTAAGTGAACATTTCAAATTTTCATCTCATAACTAATGGCTTAGTTAATATATCCTAATTTTAACTCTTGTCATAATTATGACTTTTTAAGTGATCATTTTGACTTTTCATATCGCACAGCCCTAATATAAACTCACAACTGTGAGAAAAAGTCATAATTGTGAGAAAAAAGTAAATTAGTCAAAAATGTGTGAGAAAAATTCGCAATTTTTAATATTTTTATTCCGACATTGTCAATTTTAACTTTTTGTCATAGTTATGACTTTTTTAGTGAACATCACAATAACACAAAAACGAATTGCGAGATGTAAACTCGGAAGTCTGCGAAAAAAGTCATAATCATGAGATAAAAAGTCGCAATTTTAAAAGTTTTTTATTCTGTGGGGAAAAAACGAATTGCGAGATGTAAACTCAGAAGTCTGGTAAAAAAAAGTCAAAATTGTGAGAGAAAAAGCCGCAATTACTTTTTAAAATTTTTATTCCGACATTGTCATAATTTCAACTTTTTAAGTGAACATTTCAAATTTTCATCTCATAACTAATGGCTTAGTTAATATATCCTAATTTTAACTCTTGTCATAATTATGACTTTTTAAGTGATCATTTTGACTTTTCATATCGCACAGCCCTAATATAAACTCACAACTGTGAGAAAAAGTCATAATTGTGAGAAAAAAGTAAATTAGTCAAAAATGTGTGAGAAAAATTCGCAATTTTTAATATTTTTATTCCGACATTGTCAATTTTAACTTTTTGTCATAGTTATGACTTTTTTAGTGAACATCACAATAACACAAAAACGAATTGCGAGATGTAAACTCGGAAGTCTGCGAAAAAAGTCATAATCATGAGATAAAAAGTCGCAATTTTAAAAGTTTTTTATTCTGTGGGGAAAAAACGAATTGCGAGATGTAAACTCAGAAGTCTGGTAAAAAAAAGTCAAAATTGTGAGAGAAAAAGCCGCAATTACTTTTTAAAATTTTTATTCCGACATTGTCATAATTTCAACTTTTTAAGTGAACGTTTCAAATTTTCATCTCATTATTATGGCTTAGTTAATATATCCTAATTTTAACTCGTCATAATTATGACTTTTTAAGTGATCAATTTGACTTTTCATATCGCACAGCCCTAATAAAAACTCACAACTGTGAGAAAAAGTCATAATTGTGAGAAAAAAGTAAATTAGTCAAAGATGTGAGAAAAATTTGCAATTTTTAATATTTTTATTCCGACATTGTCAATTTTAACTTTTTGTCATAGTTATGACTTTTTTAGTGAACATCACAATAACACAAAAACAAAAAAACGAATTGCGAGATGTAAACTCGGAAGTCTGCGAAAAAAGTCATAATCATGAGATAAAAAGTCACAATTTTACATTTTTCTCATTCTGTGGGGAAAAAACAAATTGCGAGATGTAAACTCAGAAGTCTGGTAAAAAAAAGTCAAAATTGTGAGAGAAAAAGTCGCAATTACTTTTTTAAATTTTTATTCCGACATTGTCATAATTTCAACTTTTTAAGTGAACGTTTCAAATTTTCATCTCATTATTATGGCTTAGTTAATATATCCTAATTTTAACTCTTGTCATAATTATGACTTTTTAAGTGATCATTTTGACTTTTCATATCGCACAGCCCTAATATAAACTCGCAACTGTGAGAAAAAGTCATAATTGTGAGAAAAAAGTAAATTAGTTAAAAATGTGAGAAAAATTTGCAATTTTTAATATTTTTATTCCGACATTGTCAATTTTAACTTTTTGTCATAGTTATGACTTTTTTAGTGAACATCACAATAACACAAAAACGAATTGCGAGATGTAAACTCGGAAGTCTGCGAAAAAAGTCATAATCATGAGATAAAAAGTCGCAATTTTAAAAGTTTTTTATTCTGTGGAGAAAAAACGAATTGCGAGATGTAAACTCAGAAGTCTGTGAAAAAAGCCATAATTGCGTGATTAAAAACTCGCAATTACTTTCAAAAAGTCACAATCACCTTTTTTATTTTTTAATTCCGTGGCAGAAACAAGCTTCCACTGACGCTCGTCTGTCGACATACAGTACGGATTTCAAACGAAGGCCGAAGACGTTGAAGGCATTAAGCGACACACAGCGCGAGCTGTGCTGAAGAACATGGTCCATCAACCACTAAAACAACAAACGCTGCTACACTTCAGCCTGTTAGACGGGCGATTATACGCTATACATGTTCATCAGCTGCAATCAATTGATCAGTTTGAACATTAAAAATAGTCTTTCTCACAGCATGTGCTCACAAACGTCACGGCACTAACAACTAACCACTAGAACTACAGTAACTAGCATTATAATCTACTGTGGGACGATCACACACACACAAACGTACGTTAACAACCAGCGCACTTAGTTAACACAATCTTGGCATTCGTGGAAATACCACTTATTATTTCAAAAATAAGACTTTATATGCTGCTTTAGGAAACATCTGCGATCAGAGAAACCTTCATGAAGTTCAGCTCGGCTAGTTTATGATGGTTGAACATGGCTGATCATTTATGCTCGAGATCAGTTGGACCATCTCGGTTAATGTGCTGAGTGCTGGTTGACCAGTAACACACCGGCGACCAAAACCAGCCTGACCACCCTGTTGTTTTCCCAGCAGAAAACTGAAGCGTGTGCTCTGTGTTCAATATCCTTATTGCATTTTCATATTTCACTGGAAATTATAAAGTAGTTCAAGAATAAATAAATAAATAAAGTTTGGGTTAACCCGCACTAACAAAGTTTCTCAACCACGCTGTAAAATAATAATAATAATAATTTTCTTACTTAGTATTTTTGAGTAACACTTTACAATAAATTTCCATTTGTTAACTTTAGTTAACTAGATTAGTTAACATAATAAAAAAAATACTTATTTATTGATCTTAGTTAATGTTAATTTCAGTGTATCAGTTAATATTATTTAATGGACCTGAGTTAACATGAACTAATAATGAAGAGTTGTATTTTTATTAGCATTAACAAAGATTAATAAATATTGTGACAAATGTATCGCTCATTGTTAGTTTACATAATAAATAACTTTAACTAATGGGACATTCTTGTAAAGTCTTACCATTTTTATCTTGGTTTCCAGTACAAATATCTAAATACGCTTAATTACATTTACCTCAGACACCGTTACTGACAATCCTCATTTTGTCTGCGTGAGATTGTCCAGCTTTGTTGTTGTTGAGCGACCGAAGCGCGAGCTGTTAAAGCTCCGCCCTCTTCTGGAAAGGGGGTGGGAGCAGCAGCTCATTTGCATTTAAAGGGGGCGTGTTTTTGCTCACGCCCAAATAAGGGCAAATTTGACAAGCTATAATAAATGATCTGTGGGGTATTTTGAGCTGAAACTTCACAGACACATTCTGGAGACACCAGAGACTTTATTACATCTTGTGAAAGGGGCGTTATAGGTCCCTTTTAGGCAGAAACTCGCTTCATTCTGACTGATTTCTATTTCAAATTTAAAGGTTATTTTGCTTCTCCAGTAAATGTATCTTGATTTAAGAATGTTTAGATATTTGTGCTGGAAAACAAGACAGAAACACTGAGGAAGAACATAGCGTAGGCGCAAGTTTACGTGTTTGACCAAAGGCTAAAATGCATCAGCAGGTAATAAAATCACGAAAAATCTTTTCTGGCAGGATCCGGCAGAACGTTAGTTAGAAGAAAACCGGGATTTAACATGTGTAACAAACAGCAGCAGCGACGTAATCTGTCCTCGTTTGTGATGCGAGATCCAGAACTTTCCTAAAAGCATGCTGGGATAGAGCTGGACTAAGTGAGGTTTATCAGAAGAGTAAAGCGAAGGCAAGATACAAATAAATAAAACGGAAATACGAGAAAAAATATAAAGAGACTCATGATTCACCACGAGTCCAGGAGCGCGAACACACACACACACACACACACACACACACACTGAGAACTGTTTCTCCACTCAGACGTGACTCCGTAATGTCTGTAATCTTCATCATCATCATCATCATCATCCTCCGAGTCACAGGAACAGGAAGTGAAGCTGTAGCACAGATGCACGATACAGGCGGCTGTTGGGCTGCTAGGCAGGAGCAGGGGTGGGCGGAGCCTAGTGAGGCAGAGGCACCAGGATGTCCACGTAGTTGACGGGGAAGAATCCTGATTGGCCGTTGATCATGCCCTCGTACCAGTTGTCGTCGATCTGATTGGTCAGAGTGATGATGTCGCCCTCCTTGAAGCCGAGCTCGCCCTCGTTCTCCGGCTCAAAGTCGTACAGCGCGCGACAACATGGCTGATCCAGCGGCGCTGAGAGACGGACAGAAAAACTCATCACACTTACAGACTAACTGTGATAAGTAAGTATTTTTGCTAAATTAATGTACTGTACCTGTATTTATCCAAATTAATTGACATCGAATCAAAATTGGAATCAAATCTTATGCTTGTGAATAAAAAATGGATTGTGAAATTTGTGCTGTGTGTGTGTGTACCTGGTGAACGCGCAGGTGATCTGGCAGAGTTGATTCCTCCGTTGTGATTCTCACTGGGCAGGTGAAGCTCCATGCGGGGTTTAGGGATGAACTCCTTCCGCGGTTTGTTGGACATGTCCTTTATCCTGTAACACACACACATATTGTAATCAAGACCCAAAAAATGAAAATTCTGTCATTAATTACATTCGTTCCACACCCGTAAGACCTTCGTTCATCTTCAGAACACAAATGAAGATGTGCGCAAAAACAAAACAAAAAAAACTTTATTCAACAATATCTTCTCTTCCCTGTCATTACGCAGGTGATGCGCAGTGAAGGCTTCCGTGTTTACGTCTGAATGCCGGCTCAGTATTGGCCAGAGCTGATCACGTGATCAACACGACGCATGCGTGTGACGCTGACGGCCAATAACGAGTCAGCGTTCTGACGCAGAACCTGGAAGCGCTGGACGTAAACAACGCATGAGAATGACACAGAAGAGAAGATGTATAAATAAAGTTATTTTTGTTTTGTTTTGGCGCACAAAAAGTATTCTCGTCTCTTCATAACAATAAGGTTGAACCACATGACTGTTTTAACGACGTCTGTAGTACCTTTCTGGACCTTGAAAGTGTCGATTATATTGAGTCATAAACCTCTCGGATTTAATCAAAAATATCTTAATTTGTGTTCTGAAGATGAACGAGAGTAATTAATGACAGAAATTTCATTGTTGGGTGAACTAACCCTTTAAAGGTAACATTTACAGGTACATCTGATAATCTACAGTGTTTACTGATGTGAATTAACGTCTCTGCCAGTGGATATACGTGTCATCTAAGGGACCCAGGTGCATGATGGGAATGTGGAGCATCAGCTGACCTGTCTTCCAGCTTGCTGGAGAGCTGCTGCAGGATCTCAGCGGCCTGTTGATGATACTCCACCTGAGCCTGAACCAGAGCCGCCAGCTGACTGACCTGCTCGATCTACACACACACACACACATTAGCACACCGCCGACTGTAACAAGGATTCACAAATGTTTACATCAGCAATTTGTATTAAAAATGTAAATAAACAATTATTTTATGAGGTTTGCATTGTGGGATCTACATGCGCTCTACATTACTAGTACGAGTAATAGTAGTTAGTGTGACCGTACGTCGTTCTCCAGCAGGTTAAACATGCTCTGCTCCGCCACCTCTTTAGACTCGTCAAATTTCTCCAGCGCCTGCTTGATCTCGTCGTCCGTCACTTTCCCCTGACGCTTCTTCTTATAATCGAAGTCCAGACGTCGACCTTCCATCTTCTTCAGATGGTGCTGCAGGAGAAACACACACGTTTACATGGCGTTCATCTCTCTCTTTCGGTTAACGGACTCAAACCGCACCTGAATCTCTTTGAGGTCTTTCTCGTGCAGGTTCTGCAGCGGGTCGATGAAGTTCTGTTTGACGTTTATATCTAAAGCGTCTTTCACCTCACCGAGCTCACGCATGGATTCACCGGCGTCCAGCAGAGCCAAACCTGAACACACAGACACAATTGAACATCTCCTTAAAAATTAATACTATTTTTCCAACATAAGTTTGCAGCTGATTCAATATATCTCTAACATGACAAATCCCTGATGTTGTTTTCTACACAGTAAAGATTCATGACTTATTTTGAGTCACGAAAGACTCTTTCTCATCACAAACTCAACATGGCTGATTGATTTATCCAGGAATCCAAGAGTTACCGAAGCTGGACTCTTCTCCGAGCTCACGGCCGAACCTCGTCATGGCGTCGCCCAGCACCGTCTCAGCCTGCGGGTAACCTGGACCCTTATCCTGACCGCGGATCTTAGACATGGTGTTGATCATGCTCAGACGCGCCCTGGACGCTGAAACACACACACGTTCAGAAGAGCTGCTGATCCACAGAATCTCTCACACACACACACACACTCACCAGGGTTGGGCTGCAGGTATTCTGTGGTTTTGGTCATGATGTCAAGCACCGCTCTGCTCGTGGTGTCCACTTTCTGCACACAAACAAACACACAAGAGTTCACATGTGAAACTGAATATAACCCTGCTGAAAAAACCAGCATTGCTGGTCACCAGCATGAGGTATGTTTTGCATGCTGGAGCTGATATGACTCCAGCAAGAGCACAACAACAATGCGTGTGTTAAAGTTGTAGAAGTCTGTTCGAAGTCACCGTTATGGGGGTCAGTGTTTCATTAATAGTTGGGCACTTGGCCCTTGGCTTTGGTTGAATTAATTCTCTTTCAGCAATTGTTGAAAGTGCGTATTTCATGCTCCTGATTTTTACTATGTACACATTTTGGGATGAGTGACTAGATTTTGACATAGGAGTTCCCAAATGACCATTAAAGTCTTTAAAAACAATTCTGAGCTTTCATTATCAATAGCTCTTTCTTTATTATCAAGTGCTCTTCTCATAACCCCTGTTATTGAACAATCTGCTTATGATTATGCTTTTATGATTTGTTTTCATATCTCTAAATGTTTTTGTTTTGTAATGTAAACAAGCTCTTTTCAACTGATTTGTGTACAAGAGACAAATTCTTTGATCCTTTGAAACGTTTCACCTGTTAGAATTTTTACTTTGTTATTAAAGTCCCCCTGTGGTGAAAATCAAGCTTTTAATGTTGTCTATGTGGTGCTTTTAACATGCTTTAAGACAAACCATGTGCAAATTCAAATTTGCTGAGTATTTTCTCTTCAAAACTGCAGTAAACCAAAGAGTCTCAAACCCGCGGTTTCTGACGTCACAAACTACCTTGTAACCAATCACGTCAACGTCATTAACTGACCACACAAGGGAGTCTCAAAAGAAACTTATCCTGATATATTTTTCTGTTGATATGTAAAATCGGCTAGATTTAGCAATATAGCGGGTGTATGATGCATATTACGATGTTATTATGAACTGTATGCCTTGTTCAAAGCACTGATTGTTAGAAGGCAGCTGTGTGACTCGTGAATGTGAACATGGTTTTGTGTAACATTAGCAACACATTACTAGCTGTTTGGTAACAAAAGACTGATCATATTAATTATCGTTATGTGTCCGACATTGTAAAAAGAGATACCATTGTGCAGCGTTTACCTCAGTAAGAGCTCTGAGCTCGTGCGAGTGAGTGGAGGCGGGGCTAATTATCATATTCATAGATCTGTGTATATTAAATGAGGCAAGGGTGTACTAACCCACCTAACAAAAATATGTTCTAACGTTCCCATTAAGCTATTGTCATCACATTGTGAGAGAGTGTGTGTGTGAACGTACCTTTTCCATTTCTTTGAAATCATCGTCCAGTTTGGTGCCTTCAGCTCCTCCCACCTTCTCACTGACTTTCTACAGGTGAGAAAACACAATATAAACGCTCCTGTCGTGAGGCTGAACACACTGCAAAAAAATGATTTTATTACTCTGTATTTTTGTCTTGTTTTCCAGAAATATCTAAACATTCGGTAACACTTTACAATAAGCTTTACAATAAACCAACAATGAAAAACTTAATAATCTTAGTTAATGTTAATTTCAGCATTTACTAATACAATATTGAAATCAAAAGTTGTATCTGTTAATATTTTTTAATGAACCCAAGCTAGCATGAACTGTTTTTATTCACTAACATGATATAATAATTATGTATTGCTCATAGTTAACATTAACTGACTATAAAATGTTACCAAGCATGTAATTTTGCATAGTAAGTGTATCTTGATTTAAGTCTTGTTTTCTGAATAAGTGCGTTTACATTTAAAACGAGAACAAATATCTGCCAATGGAGTCAAAAAAATCATTTAATTGATATAATTTGTTCTTGTTTTAAGCTTCATTTTGACACTTTTCTGTTTCAGATTTTAAAGTCGTTTTAAATGTCCAGTAAACGTGTCTTGATTTAAGCGACTGGATGATTGTAAACTGCAGATGCTTCACTCTTACGTTAAT
>CM074451.1:470000-497500 GCA_037101425.1 Elopichthys bambusa | reverse complement strand
GATCTATACAGGTGGACAGGGAGTAACGAAATACTTTATTGCGTATTTAAAATACAAAATTTGAGTGACTGTATTTCATTAGTTACATTTTAAATGGGTGGTGATCAAATTACAGTTACATCCGAAAAGTATTTTAGAAAGTGATTACTTTGAATTTTAATGTCATTTATTTCATTTGAACATTAATGTAAACAGTGATTGAAGTTTCTGACAGTCTGAAAAATCTACAGTTCTGCTTATAAATTTCATACCCTTTGCAGAATGTGCAACATTTTAATAATTTTAACAAAATAATTTTCATAAAAATTGCATGTTATTTTTATTTAGTACGCAATTTCACATAACAGATGTTTACATATACTCCACAAGACCAGCGTTTCCAAGTCCGCAGTTTTCCCGTGGAAATGGGCTACTTTAACACTGCGGTTTGTTTTTCATGTGCGCGGTTTAAAGCGACCCTAAATAACATGATAGCATATTTAGCCCCTGGAAAGCAAAATTTAACAGGGGAACCTCACCAAAAACGCGGATTTTACCCACTGGAATGTGAATTTTACCCCCCGGAACACGAATTGTACCCCCCTGGAACGCGAATTTTACCCCCCCGGAACACGGATTTTACCCCCCGGAATGCGAATTTTACCCCCCGAAATGTGAATTTTACCCCCCCGGAATGCGGATTTTACCCCCCCGGAACACGGATTTTACCCCCCGGAATGCGAATTTTACCCCCCGGAATGCAGATTTTACCACCCCGGAATGCGAATTTTACCCCCCGGAATGTGAATTTTACCCCCCCGGAATGCGGATTTTACCCCCCCGGAACACGGATTTTACCCCCCGGAATGCGAATTTTACCCCCCGGAATGTGAATTTTACCCCCCCGGAATGCGGATTTTACCCCCCCGGAACACGGATTTTACCCCCCGGAATGCGAATTTTACCCCCCGGAATGCGGATTTTACCACCCCGGAATGCGAATTTTACCCCCCGGAATGTGAATTTTACCCCCCCGGAATGCGGATTTTACCCCCCCGGAACACGGATTTTACCCCCCGGAATGCGAATTTTACCCCCCGGAATGCGGATTTTACCACCCCGGAATGCGAATTTTACCCCCCAGAACGCAGCGGTGGACAGTAACGAAGTATTTTTAATTCGTTACTGTGCTTAAGTACATTTTTCAAGTATCTGTACTTTACTCGAGTATTTTTATTTTGAGCAACTTTTACTTTTACTTCACTACATTCCAGAGCATAAGATCGTACTTTTTACTCGACTACATTTCATAAAACATCGTTACTCCGTATTTTAAAACGAAGAAGTCGTCACATGGTCAGAGACGCAAAAGTGGTGTCCGATTCGTGCACGAACTGATTCTTTTCAATCATCCTGTTAAATCGGTTCACAAATCACATCAACAATTCATTCGCGAATTGGACTGATCGTATTGCAGCTGTTCTGGAGTCAACAACTCACTGATTCAATGATTCGTTCAGAGCGACTCTCCAGCGAATTTACAAATCTGACTGAAAATTAGCCAAGAACTGGATCCTCGAGTGCGCGCAAGACTGATGGCGAAAAGTAAGTCGTTGAATGTTGAATTTTAGGATTAATTATTGTAACTGAAAATCATATTTAGGTCAGTTGTTTTTTAACTGAATCCGCTGTAAAGAGTGAAGCATCGCTTTAATGCGACACGTCCACATTAATGATACAGATCGCGATCTCGATTCAAACAGATCAAATCACATTTTAAAACTAACTTGCCGCTTCAAAAAACGGTTGTATCGATTACATCGTTACGCCACTAGGAGGCGCCAAAGTGACGTCAAATGTATTTGACATTGAATGATTCATTCAAAAGATTTGTTCAAAAACATTGATTCATCTAGTAATGAAACAAGTGAAGTAGTTACGAGTGAGTCATTAAATCATTCATTCACACCCATTTTTTATATAATTAAATTAAATATTTTTAAATAGACTGCTGCAATTAATATCTTGATTCTCGTTTCATCCAGAATCGTGCAACTCTAAAATAACACATGTACGTTCATCTTCCCCGCTGCTGCAGCAATTTCTTCAAATGTTATGTATTTATGTTTGTTTCGTCTGTTTTTATATTGTTTGTCAACACACATTACATATTATGTTCTGCATCCACTAATCTTCCATCCATTCTGACCAGTGCTGGCTATTATTTTGAGCAATAGGATTATATAAAACACATAATATAAAATTTAATTATATAAGTGGCCTATATAAAATTACAAAATAAACATTCATCAATCAGTACTTTTTTACTTAAGTACATAAAAAATCAAGTACTTTTGTCAAGTAAAATTGAAAAGGAGCACTAAATACTTTCACCTGAGTAATATTTTATGATACGTATCTGTACTTTTACTCAAGTTCTTGATTCGCGTATTTCGTCCACCACTGCCGGAACGCGATTGGGCTAGTTTTGAGTTTGTCGTGAGAACCTGGCAATCCTGCACAAGACTGAATTTATAAAAATTGCCCCATTAAAAAATGGACATACCCTTGAATCTTAACTGTCCTGTCATTACCTGGATGATCCACCACTGTTTTCATGTTTTGCGATAGTTGTTTGTGTGTCCCTTTCAATTGTAAGAAAAAGGTAACTGCGAGTTTGCGTCTCACAATTTTGACTTTTTTTCTCAGAATTGCGAGATGTAAACTCACAATTGCGTTTTATAAAGTCAGAATTGTGAGAGAAAAAAAACTTGCAATTCTGAGTTTTTCTCAAAATTTAGTTTATATCTCACAATTCTGACTTTATATAATTACAAATTTATATAATTCAGAATTGTGAGCTAAAAACTCTTTTTTTTTTGTTACATACCACTCCAAAGTATTCTAAAGTATTTAGATTAAGTTAAAAAACTTGGGTAATGTAACGGAATACATTATGAATAATACGTTTTAAACGTGACCCAGCCCTGCAGGTGGAGCTGGGGAAGGTGGAGGGTTTCTGAAAGCGCGCTGCAGCTGTTTGAAGGCTAAGCAACGAGCTCATTGGCTACTGATACAGCAGGAACCAATCAGCTGTGCCCTATAGTGAATGATGTGATTGTGAGCAGATTGAGTTAAGGATAAATAATTGACTATTATTGTAAATTGTCACCATAAATTGAATAATTATGCAATTATTAAAATTATAAAAAATATTATAATAAATATTTATTAAACATATAAGTTAACATTCCTAATAATGTTCATTTAACGTTCATCAGCACCTTTGTTGTGACATCTGGTCTTGTTTAAACACACACACGTGTGCAATCACACACTAATCTTTCCAGATCTCGAAGCATCATGAGTGATTCTAGACTCTCCTCAGTTTCTTCTTCTGCTGTGTGTCTGATGAATTCAACATTCAAAATTTATTACCAATGCAATTTTAATTACCAGTGAAGACTGAACTAACCACCAATGTGACATTGTTTCTGTTCCCTTTGAGTATTGATTCATGTTGACGTGCGCGCAGTAAGGACAGAGTATTGATTCACATTTCTATTTCTGGTGGGCTGGGAGGCGGGGAGCTATTTTAAACAAACGTGTGCCATGGCGTGAATAATCCTTACTTGTAAGTCACTTTGGATGAAAGCAGATTCTAAATGAATAAATGTAAAGTCTTTGATGTGACAAACTGACAATCATCCTTATGACACCCCTCACATAACATGAGAAAACTGCAATAAAAATGTCATAAATATTTGTTTACTCTTGCAGCAGTGATTTTGTATGTTTATTTTTAGAACAATTTTTATTAATATTTTTTTTGTAAATTTTATTAAACTAACCATTTAAATTTATATTGTGAAAGACTCCCAGGCTCCCTCTGTGACAACATGACCCACTGTGGGGTCACGAACTGTACAACAAAGGTGTAAATGTTTAATAGGTAAAAACAGAAATTTTATATTCGAGAATTTAAGGTTTGTATCTACACAGAAAGTGACTTTTTTTAAAAAAAAAAGTAAATAAATAAATAAACCCAGAAATGTGTCTCTGTGAGCATCGTTTCAGCGCGCGCGGCCGATTACATAACGCGCGTGAATATTTTAGATCACGTGACGGTGTCTGGTCACCCGCAGGTCTCGCGCTGTTTTCATACATTCAAAAACGTCCACACTAACCGTCTGACTGCAGATAAGCGTCAACAAACTCGTTTTCTGAATTCTGACTCAAATGAACAGTGTGATGATTTATGACTGATGGTTTCATAGAGACCAAACCCATCGTGTCATCATCATCACCGCGAATAACGGACGGATTCAGCTCTTACCTGAGTCGCTTTGTGAAACTGCTTTTTTAGCCCCGCCACAGACATTTCCGCTCTTTGTTTATTCCCTTTCTTCTCCTCTTTAATGAATGGGTCTTTTAGAGGCTTTTGAGGTGAAAAAAAAAAATATATATATATCCGTTACGTCGCGCGGACTCGCCGAGTGTCTGGACCGATGATCGCGCGCGTGACGTCACACGACCCGCCCTGAGTGCGCGCGGATGGTGAGCCGCAGAAGAATCAGATATGAACCAATAAATCATCGCGTGTAAGTATTTGAGGTTCAGAAAGACACGCGCGGCGGTTTCCGGGTGTTTTCAGCACCGCGGACAGCAGCTGCATCACATGAGCTCTGAAGACACGTCATGAGCACCATATAATCACTTCTCTTGAGGGAGACCGGGGCTAGTTGTCACACGGGGACAGTTTAATAAGTTGAGTGCATTAGTTTGCATACTCCGTTTGTCTCTCTTATTTATATATATATATATATATTTTTTTTTTTTTTACAAATATGCGGGTTTTATTAGTAGCAACAAATTCATTAACATTATTTAACTTAAAAATACTTCTAAAGCATTTAATAATCTTAGTTCATATTAATTTCAACATTTACTAATACACTAATAAAATTAAAATACAATTCAGTTCTTGTGAAATCTGTTATGTGAAATAGCTTCATCGGGGCAGTGTTAACACAATAACATGCAATTCTTATGATCCGTTTCTTTTTATTATTATTAAACATGTTGCAGGTGGGGTTTAAAATTTGCCTTGAAAATCTAGTCATCTTATACTTGAAAAAAAATCAACAAAACATAAAACTGAGTAAACTGTCAATTTATGTAAACAATAAATACATGTAAAACTCTTCTAAAGAAGTGTTTTTCGGTCGTGTTGTGTTTTTTTAACCAAAAAGACACTTATTGGACTCGGGCGCCACCTATTGGTGTAATGACGTAAACTACCGAAAGTGTGTGCCTTCTTTCCCCGCTCACCAGCCTTTACGTCATCACGTAGACGGCGAGCAGCGGGCGTTTATTACTGTCTATGACATTCAGGAACGTTTATCTGATAAAATAAGCCGCTGGAAAATTCAAATAAACGTTTCAGTGCTCTAAACTATGTTTTACCGAGGCAACTTCTCTGAAAGTTGATCATGTTGACATCCGTACCCGCGCTTTTTCAAAGACGTCGGTTAGAAAACGGGCGGGATTTTACCTCGTTACCGTGCACGCATTTTAAAAATTTAACAGTATATAGCAGGGGTATCCAAACTTTTTTATTTAAATGGGGGTCAGATTCGATGTTGAGGACACACCAATATATTATATATATATATATATATATATATATACACAAAAGCTTGAGCTGACAGTAGAGTATATTGACACCGATGTAAATTTAATACACAAACAATATGTTTAAAACTTTTCAACAACCTCGTTTTAAAGGGTGGAATTAAAATATTATTACTGAGTTTATTCTTATTTAAAATAACAAGTACTCTATTTAGATCACCACAGGTTAAACCGCACATGGCACCTCACTACATGGTAAAAGGTAAAAAATATTGTTATATGTAGAATGGTTTTATAGTATTTAGTCTATAAACACATTTAATATAAGTAAAAATGCACAAAACTGCAAGTTTATGACAAAAATTGTCTACTACTCATTTAATACGTCTACATTAAAAATTAAATAAAATGAGCGATTAACCTACATTTCTGACAAAATACCATGGTTACAGTTAGTGTTACCTCAGTAACTGAATTGTTGGTTGAAATGTATTCTAACTGGATCGGCTCAATGTTTCTCCTGATTTGCGCGTTAGTGTTGTTGATTAAGTTAGCAGCTGTTTCAACTGGCTTTAAACTAAATTAAATCACAGAGAGATTTGCAGCTTGTACCGGAAACCCCTACGCCGAACTTGAACACTTTTCACTGGCTGTTTAGTGGTCATGTGATCGAGACACTCGGCAAGTAAACACATTTGTAAGCTCGTGAGTCGCTTGCTGCGCAGTGCGCACAATTAGCGCTGTTTTGTTCCGCTTTTGGCGCGTTAATTTTCCTGGCCTAAAATCTAGTACTGCCACCTTGTGTTGACATTGTGAAACTGCACGATTTGTAAATTATGCGTGGCGTGCCACATATATTTTATTAGACAAGCTGCAGACTTGAAATGTTTGAAATTCATCCCAGGCTGCATTTGGCCCAATCGCGTTTTAACGGTCACCAATATCGTAAATTCTGCAAAGTTTTTTATATTTTCATTTTTTTTTTTTTTTTAAATGTATGAACATTTATAACACTATACTTAGCATTATATTACCATTGCATTACCATTAAATAAAATAAAAAAATAAATAAAAAAGTTAACGCCGCTGTGAGGGTGTTTCTAATACGTCGGCTATGGAAGTGAAGTAAAAACGACATCTTTCTCTCTTCTGACTGCCGTTTTCAATCGTTCGCTATTTTTTCCTCTTTTTGAAAGTTATGAAAACACTATTGTGGAGTTTTTCTTTTGCTATTTATGCAAATGGAAACGCAAAAAATAGTCATTCACCGCCATAATATTTTACCCAACTATGGCGACTTCTGCTTCCGAGAAACACGGAAATGTGAAAAGGGTCTATTAACTTTAAAAGTTTGTGGAACCTGAAATTGCTCCTGAAATTTAAATCACTACGTTCATCATTACTAACTGATTGTAATTACTGACAACGTGTAATTCAAGGTACAGTATATGTAAAACACATTCCCGTTTTAGGCTTGTAAAATACATATTTTAATTCAAAAAATATATACATTCGATTCTTAAGCCACAAACCTGTTAATTATTCAATTAAGTGAAACAGAAAAACCTATATCTTTGGAAAATTGGTTGTATTTACACATTTACTTAAAACAAGAAAGATAACATTAGTTGGACTTTACAGTGAGCATCCAGTAGATCAGAGAGCGGCATCACTGTTTAGTGTCCTGGTTATAGTTCAGATTGAGTTCTCTCTGGTGTGATGGGTTTGAACTCAGAGCTGAAATCAGAGCAGCACATCCTCTCTCTCTAATATTGCAATGAGACAACCTGCAGAGACAAAGAGAAAAACTCAAAACACTATCAACCAGGAGCAATGTGAGAATACGTCGCTGGTTTACATAAGTTGTGTCCCAAATGACGCACTATACACTTGACACTTGATTCGCAAGATGGCGCCGATGTTTGAGGCATGCTGTCTGGCATCTCTGCTCATTTTTGTTATTTCTGTGTTTCTATCTGTGTCGAACTGCTACTCGCCTCTGGTTTACTTCTGGATATTCGTGACTCAGAGTTAGGAAGCTCTGTGGCTGGATCGCAATCATGCTTTCCAAACCTTGCCTTGGATATTCCAGACTATCTGCGCAGATGGCCTCATGATGTCTCCCGCAAAAGGCGTCGCAGGAGACGCAGGAAGCGTGGAGGGATTGCTGTTAAACTGAAAATGGAGTTACACGCGAGCCGCGTTTCCATCTCTGTGATGCGGAATCCTGGCAGTGTGATGCGGAATCCACCTGCTCACTGGCTTCGGCCCATCATCCCGGATTCTCCTTCGACGGTCTCCCGCTACTCTCCTATCTGTGTTCGCCACGGTGGAGCTACTCTTCAGAATCTTCGCTCTTTGAATAAAGCATCTACTCCCGTTTCTCTGCACCGCCTTCTAGGTCGATTCTGATTCTGTCTTTGGTGTATAAGACGTTCATTTTAAATTACTTTTTTACTACCCACGCCTTGGTGTATCATGTGTATTACAGAAACTTCAACGAAGGTTGGGGATTTTAGTCCTTTCTCTGAATTAGTGCCGGCTGGTTGCACATTTTTTAATTCTCCCGAGGGGGTGGTCTAGCGGTAATTTTAAAGAACAGTTTTAGTAGCTACTGCCGCACAATTCCATCTCCTATCTACAGTAGCCTGTTTTGTTTACTATGCCTCTCCCTCAGTCAAGTTCAAGCACTACTCATACTGTACAATTGTCTTGTTTCTTTTCCTCCCATTTTCAAGATGACTTCATCAGCACCTTTAATGAGATGTGTTTGTCTCTGTCCCTGGAGTCATCTTTACCTGACTTAGATGCCAAACAACATCTTAGTCTGTTTAATACTGCTTGCTTAGAGGTTTTAAATACCGCTGCTCCTCTTAAACCTAAGAAGTCAAAACTCAAAACGGAACCATGGATTAATGATAACATCCGCGCACTCTGAGGCGAGCCTGTAGAAGTGCAGCACGTAAATGGAAAAAGGACAAATTGCAAATTTCTTATGAAATGTTTAGAAACGGTCTTGGTGTTTTTCAGACAACTATGAAATCTGCTAAGTCTAAGTATTTTTCTAGTTTAAATGCTAAAAATCATCATAGCTCCAAAGCTTTATTTTCTGTGTTAAATTCTGTTTTAAATCCTCCTCTGAATGTGATTTCCAATCCTATCATTATGTGAAGGTTTCTCGAGGTTTTTCTGTGAGAGGATCACTACTCTGTGATCTCAGTTGCAACCAGTTGCTAATGGTTCACCTGACTTTTGTTGTTCTTCAGCCATATGGAGTGTTTTTTACCCAGTTTCTCTTCAGTCTTTTTGAGAGAAATGATTGACCATTTGAAACGTTCTTTCTGTTCTAATGATATTCTTCCTCCTCGTTTTTTTTAAAACAAATTTTTGATTTAGTTGGGCCATGTCTTGTGTCTTTTCTAAATAAATTCCTATGCTCAGGGACTATCCCTGATAGCCTTAAAGAAGCTACTGTCACACCTCTTGTCAAGAAACCTTCACTTTATGATAGTAATTTCAATCATTTTCGACCTATCTCGACTCTTTCTTTTCTTACAAAAGCTTTGGAAAAAACTGTTTTTATTCAGCTTCAGTCTTTCCTTAGCTCAAATCACATTTTTGAAACTTTCCAAGCCTCTACACAGCACCAAGTTGGTTTCATTACGGGTTTTTAATGATATACTGTTAGCAGCTGACTCTGGTGAATCTGTGATCTTGATACTATTAGACCTAACCTTGGCTTTCAGGGAACTGTCCTCAGTTGGTTTAAATCTTATTTGTCATATGTTTCTCTGTGGCTGGATCTAACAGTTTCTCTGTTAGATTAGGTAACTTGTCTTCATCACCTACTCAACTCTCTTGTGGAGTACCGCAGGGTTCAATTCTTGCACCTATTCCTTTTTCTCCGTATTTACTTCCTCTGGGCTCCATCTTCAGAAAACATGGTGTATCATTTCACTGCTATGCAGATGATACCCAAATCTATTTACGTATGTAAAAAGAATGGAATCTCTTTTTGTATGCCTAGATGAAGTGAAAATTTTTTTGTTTTTGAACGAATCAAAAACCGAGGTTATAGTCTTTGGCCCCCATCATAGCTCTGGGAGCAGAAGCATCGACCTGGACTAACTTGCTCCGTTTACCTCATCCTGCATTAAAAACCTTTTTGAGATTTCTGGGATCAGAACTTCACATTTGAAAAGCAAATAAATTCTGTGATTAGTTCTTGCTTTTTTCATCTACGTCTTCTCTCTACGATTAGATCCTTGCTCTCTGAAAAAACCTTAGAGATTGCAATCCATGCGCTTATTACATCTCGCTTGGATTACTGTAATTCTCTTTATGGTATGTCTAAATCCTCTATCGCTCGTCTTCAATTAGTGCAAAATGCCGCTGCAAAATTTCTCAAAACGCAAATTTGATCATGTTACTCCAATTTTGAAATCGTTGCACTGGTTACCTGTACATTTTAGAACTGAATTTTAATCTTTAAATAACCAGCCACCGAGCTATCTGTCTGAGCTACTCCACCCCTACAATGGTCTTAATAGTAGTAATATTAAGTAGCAATGGTCATAACAGGAGTAATAGGAATGTAGTTGTGCAAAACAGTCTTGTTGTTAAAGTCCAGAGTTTAGCAAATGATGTTATTTAGCACTTTTTCTGGAGGCAGATAATCTGTTGTGTCCATGTGTGCTGCCGCCTTTGACAGACACTTTTTCATCAGGCAGATTAAGTTAACTTCAAATTCAAGCTAAAGAAGTTTAGCTAAATGCATCACTGTGTCTTGTTTTAATTCGATAATGATAATGATAATACTCTTTCACTCACTCTAGTTTCTCGAGTTTACATTGTGGGTCCTTCAGTAGAACAGACAAAAGCTTCACTCCTGAATCTCCTGGTTCATTGTAGTTCAGATTGAGTTCTTTCAGATGTGACGGGTTTGATCTCAGCGCTAAAGCCAGAGCAGCACAACCTTCCTCTCCAATACTGCAGCACTCCAACCTGAGGAGAGAAAGATTCTTCACCAGCATTGTTTTTAGACAGTTGTTTATAACTTTTGCTTTAGTGTGTCAGTAATAATTATCAGTTTACATTTCTGAACATTAAGTTTGCCATATAATCCAGCGATATTATTGTCCAACTGTATGGTCTACACATATATCTGATATCACCATCAACAAGTCTGTCAGGGTTTAGAGACATGAAATATCACTCACTGTAGTTTCTCCAATTTACAGTGCTGATCTCCCAGCAGGTCATAGAGTAGCTTTACACCTAAGAACCCTGGTTTATTAGAGTTCAGATTGAGTTCTCTTATGTGTGAGGGGTTTGATCTCAGACCTGAAACCAGAACAGAAAAACCTCTCTCACCAATACTGCAGTCATCAAGCCTGCAGAGAGAAGGAGAAAAATGCCTCATCACTAATGCATATCAACAGGAGTGAGTGAAACTGTGTATGAAAACACGTTTAAAATCGCTATATATTTAAAATCATTATAAATTACTCACTGTAGTTTTTCAAGTTCACACTGTGGATCCTTCAGGAGATCAGACAGCATCTTCACTCCTGAGTCTCCAGGTTCGTTCCTGCTTAGATTGAGTACTCTCAGATGTGACGCGTTCAATTTTAGACCTGAAACCAGGGAAGTAAAACCTTCCTCACTGATACTGCAGTATTCCAGCCTGCAAAGAAAAAGAGAAATCCTCCTAATGCTTAAGCTCAACACAAGATCAATGAAATTCAAAACTGTAATCCTGCAGTGTCTTATCTGCAGCTCTTAAAGGCACTTCAAAAGTAATGATTCCAAAAGTACACTATTCGGTCATACAGGCAGTTCTGCACCAAGCCAAAGTCCCTTAAAGGCAAGTCATTTCACTCTGCGGCCATCTTTGAAACACCTCTTGCACAGGTATTTCATTCAAGGACAAAAAAAAGCTGAAAATCTGTTAACCCCTTAAGCCCTGGAGGCATTTTTAGAATTATTTTTTCTGAGTGACACAAAAAAGTAAAGACTCGTAACTCCAAAACTATAGTAAGGAGAGTCAAAAGGTTTAAATTTTTAAATAAAAAATTAATTAAATTTGGACATTTTCATGCTGAGAAACTGCTAATTAAATGCAAAAAAAAAATGTGTACAAGGGAAATTTTTATATATCTTTCTAATTTGACATGCAATATCTCATGAAGGCAATAAGGTAGGGGGATAATTCTTTTTTAGCGATGTTCCTCTATATGTGAGCTGCTTCTGATTAAAATGTTTTGGTGATAGCATAAAGCAATCAGAAGTTACAGAATTTGGAACCAAGGTATCCTTTTTGTTTAGCCCTTGTTGCCCCCTAAAGGGCATTTTTAAAATCGTTCCTTTAAGAGGAATATCTCGTGATCGACGCAAGGGATTATGTTGATTTTGGTCTCATTTCAATCAGGAGCATCCACTGTAAGTAATGATGTGCCATTTTCTACAATATATCATGTTTTATGAAGTTATAAGTGAAAATGCCACGTGAAAGCTACATTTTAGTTTTAGTTACCGCCTGTGGGGTTTTGTGTGTCGTAATTCTGTGAGAAATATCTTGCGATCCACTTATTGGATTATGTTGATGTTGGACTCATTTTAATTGTGAGAATCTGCTGTAAATAATGATCAAGAAGTTATGAGCAAAAACGTGACATAAATGCTGCATCAGTATATTATTTACATATGGGTCTTGCAGGGCTTCACATACAAAAACTCAGTCAAGTTTAGTCAAAGCCCAAAACAATTATGCTTGTTGTATTCTACTCTGTAAGACCTTTCAAATGACATATGACAAATGATTATCTGAGCTGTATGATGTTTTTGACACATTGCAGTACATAGTACAAAAAAAAAAATTTCATAAATTATGAAAACTTTTTATTTTTCAGCAAATAACTCAGCAGTACTTAGTTAATCAAATTGGCTACATTCATTGTAAAGTTAAGATTCTAAGCTTTCAAATGACACCTATTTTGTGATGATCAAGGCAGGAGTTTTGAAAAATATGATTTATTTATTTTATTTTTTTTTGTAGCTAGGTGCTGCCCACGGGCGGTACACTCCATTTAACTCAGCACTCGTTAAGAGTTGAACAAAATGGTTGGATGCATGGTTGGAGTTTCTAAGCTTTAAAATTATACCTATTTTGTGTTATTCCTGTCAGTGGTTGCTTAATAATTTGATTATGATTTTTTTTTCGTGGGGGGTGGTGGCTTAAGGGGTTAAATCTAATCTGGCTGTCCTGATACACACAAAAGTGTTACAAGGATCTTAGAAACTCTGCAATCCAAATTTAAATAAAATAAAATATTTGAAACTCAAAGTATTGACATTAATAACCATGGTTCATTCATTTTTGATTGACGTTTCAAGAACTGTTGGAACTGTTTAAAGAACTGTTCTTCAATAAAAAACAATAGTTATTGAGGGAAAATAAAAAGAAAGTTTTCAGTCAACATTTTGATTTTGTCTTTTTTAAATATTTTAACTTAGATTAAAGTTATTTTAATATACTGATAATCATTTATTAATTTAAATATGTTTAAGTCATCTCTGGTTGAGAGCCAATAAAATATACATGTTTGTTTGAAACAAACACATCCTGCTGATGCTGGTACGGTACACTGATATTTTCCAATAATACACTAAAATAAAATCACTCACTCCAGTTTCTCCAGTTTACAGTGTGGATCTTTCAGTAGATCAGATAGAAGATGCTAAAGAAGTTTAGCTACATGCATCACTGTGCCTTGTTTTAATTCGATAATGATAATGATAATACTGTATCACTCACTCTAGTTTCTCCAGTTGACAGCTTGGGTTCTTCAGTAGAACAGATAAAAGCTGCACTCCTGAATCTCCTGGTTCATTGTTGTTCAGATTGAGTTCTCTCAGATGCGAAGGGTTTGATATCAGCGCTAAAGCCAGAGCAGCACAACCTTCCTCTCCAATACTGCAGTCATACAGCCTACAGAGAGAAAATACACTCAGTGTATGTACACGTGTGATAAAGTAAGTTTTAGCTTTTAAAATCACATTTTTTAATTGCAAAAAGTACTGATGTTGATGATGAACTGAACATACAGAAACCACAACATCAGTTTACTGAAATGATTTTACATTGTGTGTTATGGGGTTTATGCATTATGTATTATGTTTATGTATTGTTGTAAAAAAATGTAGAGGAGAAAGTTTGGAATTAAATATGGCTATACTTTATTTCAATAGTCCACTTTGAACATTCTACTAAATATAAGTAACTTTGCAACTACATGTCACCTAACTCTCAGAGTATTAGTAGACTGTTCAGTTAGGATTAAGGTTAATAGAATAAGTTAACATACAGTTGCAAAGTTACTTAAAGTCAGTAGAATGTCTGTTGGGGAGCATTAAAATAAAGTGTTAGCAGATATTAAGCAGACAGTCTACTAAAACTCTAATGACTGCTAGGTGACATGTAGTTACAAAGATACTTATAGTTAGTAGAATTTCTAAAGTGGACTATTAAAATAAAGTGTTACCTTAAATATATCCCCAAAAAATATGAATAAACTACACATAAATAATATTTAAGATATCACTTACTGTAGTTTTTCTAGTTTACAGTGTTGGTCCTTCAGGAGAATAGACAGAAGCTTCACTGCTGAATATCCCAGTTTGTTCCAGCTCAGATTGAGTTCTCTCAGATTTGACGGGTTTGATATAAGAGAGGAAGCCAGATCAGCACAAACTTCCTCTCCAAAGCAGTCATATTCCAACCTGCAGAGAAGAGAATGACTGACATTTACTGCTTAACACAAATTCAACATTCAATATAGAATGAAAAATGAAACATTTAAAAACATGGCACATTTATTAGATAAAAAAAGATTAACTATCATCACTCACTCTAGTTTCTCCAGTTTACAGTTTGGGTCCTCCAGTAGAACAGAGAGAAGCTTCCCTCCTAAATCTCCTGGTTCATTGTAGTTCAGATTGAGTTCTTTCACATGTGATGGGTTTGATAACAGACCTAAAACCAGGGCAGCACAACCTTCCTCTCCAATACTGCAGCACTCCAACCTGCGGAGAGGAACACTTGTAGTTCACTTCTCTTGGTTCTTCTAGTCCGGACCCAAAAGGAAAATAATACGTTTAGTCCTGGTTCACTTAGCATTTACACTGTCATTTTTAACACCAAACTTAAAGATATAACACAGCAACAACAAAAACATTGTATGACATATTTTGCAACAGAACATCTAAAACAATACTGTGTGCCGGGCTAAACGCTTGTTGTATGTGTATATATGTGTATGTATTTTTACCAGCTGAGATCTTGTGAAGAGCTTATAAAATGTGCAGAGTCAAAACAGGAATTCCTCCTTTACACACACAAATGAAGATGTGCTACAAGGAGATGTATTTCCAATGCCTCTACTAAGCTGTAATGGGAAACATTGTGACTATGACAAAAAGAACCAGGAATTTTTGGGCATGCTGTCCTTTTCCTAAAGTTTGGATGGCATTGTTCACACTTATTAAAATGAACTGCACTAACATAGCAATCACACCAGAGTTTGTTTTAGTTCAACCAAACCTGACAAGTGTGAACACGCCCTTACGGCTCAACACTCAATTTAGAAATGTAGGCTGTTGAAGTTAACAGCACCCTAACTAAAGTCCAACATTCATATTTATGGGCTACTAGAAACGCCAGCTTACACATCTAGTTCAAATGTATTTCTTTATGCAATGTTGGCACCGTTATGCACTTTGCAGCTCTGAATATGAAACATCACTCACTGTAGTATTTCCAGTTTACATTGTGGGTCCTTCAGTAGATCAGACAAAAGCTTCACTCCTGAATCTCTTGGTTTGTTCCAGCTTAGATTGAGTTCTCTTATGTGTGAGGGGTTTGATCTCAGACCTGAAAGCAAAGCTGCAAAACTTTCCTCTCCAATACTGCAGTCATCAAGACTGCAAACAGAAAAAGAAAAACTTAACTTAAACTCATACTTAAGGCTCTTGCCGACATTTGCACCATGAACAAACATTTTCCTGATGACAAAATGACAATTCTTTTTTCTTCTCACCAAGCAACAACACATAAGCATTAATTTTCCATTTATAATTAGTATATGAATGGTTTAGGTATAAAAGACAGCAAGTGTTGTTTATGACTGAGAGTCAAGGAGTCTCCGATTAACAAACATGTTTATCATATCAATTTTATCTCTGCCCTCTGGCGAAGGGTTATTATTGTTAACTACAGCTATAACCATAACAAGGAAAAAACAAAACAACAACAACAAAAACATTTTTGTTACTTTAATTTATTAAATGATACACCCAAAAATGAAATTTCTGTCATTAAGTACTCACCCTCATGTCGTCCCAAACCCGGAAGACCTTTGTTCATCTTCGGAACACAAATTAAGATATTTTTAATGAAATCCAAGGGTTTCTGAACCACAGATAGGCAGCAACGTCATTGCACCTTTTGAGGTCCAGAAAGGTATTAAAGACATCGTTAAAATAGTCCATGTGACTACAGTGGTTCAACTTTAGTGTTATGAAGGGATGAGAATACTTTTTGTGCAAACAAAAACAAAACAGAAATAATGACTTTATTTAACAATTTGAACTATTGTTATACGCAGTTGACGTAGTGAATGCAGTGCAGGCTTCCGTGTTTATGTCCGAACGCCATCTCAGTATTGGCCGACGCTGTACACATGAGCAGCACAATGCATGTGTGTGATGCTGACGCAGAAGCATCAAAAGTATCTTAATTTGTGTTCTGAAGATGGTTTGGGACAACAGGAGTGTAAGTACTTAATGACAGAAATTTCATTTTTGGGTGAACTAACCCTTTAACATTAGTTAATGCATTAAAAATTAGCAATATCATTTGTAAGCATTTATTAATCTTTTTTAATTTTAGTGAGTAAAAATATAATTGTTAATCGTTTGTTTATATTAGTTCACAATGCATTACCTAATGTTGACAAATACAACTTTTAATTAAAAAAATGTATTAGTAAATGTTAAAATGGTGTGATATTTATGAATTTGATTATGTGCTTATCCATTTGGTTGTGAGTGCAGTGCACATGCAGAGAGACTCCGCCCACATGCCCTTCTGATTGGCTGTGATTTTGGATTGATTTGGTTGCAAGTTACAGTGTGCTTGCAGAGAGACTCCGCCCCCACACACTCTTCTGATTGGCTGTGAGTTTGGATTAATTCAGTAATGTCTCAAAGTCGTGTCAAGGTTGTTTTTCGACAGGCGCACTGCTTGTTGCTGGAATCTTTTTGCATCTGGTTAGAAGACGGTGTACCAATGACACTAAAATTATGTTCACTGTCCTGCAGAGTTTAAGGCAGTGAATATACTATTCACATTTTTTTGCATTGCCTCATTTTAAACATTTTTGCTTAAAATAATGAGTTAACTTTGTTAGCTCTAATGATGTAATATCACTCACTGTACAGTATCACTTACTGTAGTTTCTCCAGTTTACAGTTTGGGTCCTTCAGTAGATCAGAGAGAAGCTTCACTCCTGATTCTCCTGGTTCATTATTGTTCAGATTGAGTTCTCTCAGATGTGATGGGTTTGATATAAGTGCTAAAGCCAGAGTAGCACAACCTTCCTCTCCAATACTGCAGTCATACAGCCTACAGAGAGAAGAAACACTCTGTGCTTACATGTACGGCTCAACACACACATATTACTAAAGCTGTATTGAAATGTGAATGTGAAACTATTTTTGTGTATTTGTTGTGAAATAATGTAAGAAAATTTACTTAATACATCCAATATATATATATACAGAAAAAATGATTTGATAATATAATAAAATATTACTCACTGTAGTTTCTCTAGTTTACAGTGCGGATCTTCCAGTAGAACAGACAAAAGCTTTATTGCTGAATATCCTGGTTTATTAGAGTTCAGATTGACTTCTCTCAGATGTGATGGGTTTAATATCAGACCTGAAACCAGAGCAGCACAACTGTCCTCTCGAATATTGCAGTTACACAACCTGCAGAAACATTTAAATTTCAAATTATTTATATTGAGCACACACGCAATATCAGAACATAAAAACATTTAGAGAGGTAAGAAATGTAATTAAAAACTGGATTGAAACACACTTCTCAATAGAGAGCATCAGTACCGCACACTTTTTCAGTGCTGTTGGTTCCGGAATTATTTTTTCCATTCATTTTTCCCATAGGGATTTAAAATATTCTTCATTAAAACCATTATAAGCCATGAACCAAATAAACCAGCTAAGAGGAAAATCACAATATTACAAAATTTGATTTGAAGCAAAAACGTACTTGAAATTGCATAATTTCACAATGCTTCATGGGAATGGGCGGAGCTAACAAGATTTTCTGACATGTTTTGCTTGTCTTTTTGTCTGGAATTTTCTGTGCAGCATCATAGGTAATGTAGCTCACAATAGGTATGACTTTAACGGTTTATAAAGGCCCGGGTATACTTCACTTTCCGCACCCAGACGCGTCTCGCACGCAGACGTGTCCGCGCATCTTTCAAAGTAAACTCAACCACGGATGTGCGCAGATGACCGAGTTCGACACATGCGCAGTACAATTTTTTTCTATACTCTACCAGACTTTGTGTCATCAACGAGACATTCGCTGGGCAGGATCAGAGAAGAAAGATATTGCATCCAATATTGCAACATAGTTCAGAAGATACATCAAAAGAACAAATTAAAAAACTCAACTAAAAAAGGCCTCCACACAGATGCACACTGCCAAACATACTTATACAAAGGATCTTACTTCAGTATCTCCAGTTTACAGTGAGGACTCTTCAGTCCTGCCGAGAAAAGCTGTACTCCTGAGACCTGGAGGTTGTTGTCACTGAGGTCCAGCTCTCTCAGACGTGAGGAATTTGAGCTGAGCACAAAGGCCAGGGCTGAACAGATTTGATCTGAGAGATTACAACCCCTCAGACTAGGAGAGAAAGAACATTTCTGTACCATTATCTCCGATAACAGCAAACAGTATAGATTTGCAAGGACACTAACTTTAACCAGTTCATATAATCCTTGAATATGACCCTACTTTCTGACCCTCAGACTATTTAAATATGTGCTTATAAGTGTGCTAATAAATAAATGTGAGAAAAGGTGAGAATAGCAAAAAGTTTAATCCAAAAGTTTTGATCAAATTTGTGTGTGTGTGTATGTCAAATACTTTCTTTGTAAACAGATAATTTGTTCCCAAATTGTTTAAAATTGTGTCAAACTTGATACATTTGATCAAGTGCCATTCTGTACTTTTTATTTCTCTATACAAGCAACTAAATACTACAATATACTCACTCCGCTTTTCTGGAAGCTTTGACCACCGGCAGCAGCCTCAGAAGACACTCCTCTGATAGATCATATTCCCTCAGTTTAAATTCATCCAGGTCCTCTGTTGAGTTCAGCAGCACAAACACCAGTGCCGACCACTGGGCTGGAGAGAGCTTGACTCCGGAAAGGCGATGGGCACCTGTGCTGCGGCTCAGGTATGTCTGGACCTCCTGCAGCAGGGAATGATCATTCAGCTCGTTCAGACAGTGAAACAGATTGATGGATTTCTCCGGGGAAGGATTCTCTCTGATTTTACTCTTAATGTACTCAACCATTTCGTACGTGCAACTGGAGCTTCCACTTGGTGTGCATAAACCCCGCAGGAGAGTCTGATTGGACTCCAGCGAAAGCCCCAGAAGGAAGCGAAGGAAGAGATCTAGGTGTCCGTTCTCGCTCTGCAAGGCCCTGTCCACTTCGCTCTTCATAAAATCCGTCATTGAGCACTCATTATTGTTCTGAGGAAAGGATAGGAACTTATACAAGGCAGCAAGAAACTCTTGAACGCTCAGATGAATGAAGCTAAACACCTTCTCCAACTGCAGCCCAAACTCCTCTCTGAATATCTGGGTACAAACTCCAGAGTACACGGACGCTTCTCGGACATCAATGCCACACTGTCTTAGATCCTCTTCGTAGAAGATCAGGTTTCCCTTTTCCAGTTGTTCAAAAGCAAGTTTCCCAAGGGACAGGATGCTCTTTCTGATCTCCTGAAGATCACATTTCCCACCATATTTCTGGGTCTTTAGTTTGGTTTGGGTGATCAGCAGGTGTATGAACATTTGAGTGAGAGTCTTGGGAATCTCTGCACTATCTGCTTCACTAATCTTCTCCAGAACAGTGGCGGAAATCCAGCAGAACACTGGGATACGACACATGACGTGCAGGCTCCTCAAAGACTGGACGTGTGCAATGATCCTATTAGCCATACGCTGGTCTTTTATCCTTTTCCGAAAATACTCAGCCTTCTGAGGGTCTCTGAACCCTCGGACCTCTGTGACCTGGCTGACACACTCTGGAGAGATCTGAGTGGCTGCAGCTGGTCGTGTGGTGATCCAGAGGTGAGCAGAAGGAAGCAGGTTTCCTCTAATGAGGTTAGTCAGCAGCACGTCCACTGAAGCCGATTCGTTCACATCCCACAAAATCTCATTATTCTGGAAATCCAGAGGAAGACGCCACTCATCCAGACCGTCAAAGATGAAGATTGTTTTGAAGTCATTATATTCAATTGGTTTCAGTTCTGCGAAAAAACAGTGAAGAAGCTCCATCAGACTCATCCGCTTCTCCTTCATCAAATTCAGGTCACGGAAAGGAAGCGGAAATATGAAGTGAACATCCCGATTGGCTTTTCCTTCAGCCCAGTCCAGGACGAACTTCTGCACAGAAGCAGTTTTTCCAATTCCGGCAACTCCTTTGGTTAGAACCGTCCTGATGTATTTGTCTTGTCCGTGTAAGGGTTTAAAGATGTCATTACATCTGATCTGTGTATCTAGAACTCTGGACGACAAGGTCTCGATCTGTCTCACCTCATGCTCGTCGTTGACGTCTCCAGTCCCACCCTCTGTTATGTAAATCTCTGTGTAGATCTCGTTCAGAAGTGACGCGTTCCCTCCATTGGAGACTCCTTCGCTGATTCTCTGAAATTTCTGTTTCAGTCTAAATTTCAGTTGTTGCTGACTCACTGAGATCAGCTCTGCAATATGCAACAGAATCAATGTTTTTTGTTGAAATCGCTGAAATCGCTATATGTAGACCATTAAAGGTGCAATGTGTAAATGTTACACGGCGGGTCCCCTTGCGTGTAATGTTTCTACAGTAGCCCTAAAGGGACAAACTGCTCTACAGAGATTGACTAGCTACTCTCTGCTGTCTCAAACGATGAAATATTTGTCCTGTGTTGGCCACCGTAGCTTCTCTACATTGCAATTCGCAACCTCACCGCTAGATGCCGCTAAACTTTACACACTGCACCTTTAAATGAACAGAAAAATGCATTATGAAACTGTGCAAAAAACTGACTCACAAACTTAACCCTACAAAGCCTACTGTATCATACTAAATGATCAAAACTTTGCGGAAAAACCTGTCGCACACAATCTACTACATGCCTTAGCACAAAGATAGTTTCAAATGGGACTCATACTGTTCTGTAGTGTGTTAGCGAGGTCCGTCTGGTTCATCTTCCGCAGGACATGAAGTGAGATCTTTAGAACTCCCTCGCTCACTTGGCTCTGACCCTCATCATCCTCCTCCTCTCTCACAGAGCATGCTGGGAATTCTGGCCCCAGCAGTTCCTTGAACCTTCTCAGCTCTTTCTTCATCAAAGAGATGTTTGTGTCCTCAAGCTCCTGAAATCGGAAATCACTGCGATTATTCAAATATTAAGCACTGCTGAATAACACATTTTAAATATATCTAAACCGCACTCTTAGAAAAAAGGTTCAGTGTGGTTCTATATACTACTCTAGGATTCTTGACTCAATTTTAAAGAACTCTTTATGCCAAAAAAGTTTCTGCACAGTGACGCACTTCACTCTTAAAGGCTGATTTATACTTCTGCATCCGACCTACGCCAGAGCCTCTGCACTGTAGGCTATGCTTCAGTTTTTATTTATTCTTCTGCATTGTTGTCCGGGTCGAGGTGCAACATGCAGACTGCAAATAGGCAATGTCTGCGGTCATGTATCAAGACAAAAGCAGCTTGTCATGTACATTGTCAGAGAAGCTTCAGCAGTAATGGTGGCAAATAGGCAACGACTTTTGTTGCAGTTTGACGCCGCATGTCCCCTGAAACAGAGCGTTTTTCATACCTATGGAAGCTTAAAAAGATCACTCTTCTCCGCTTGTTCCGCGCCAGTTTTTTGACCTGAGGGAGGGATTCTAGCAGACCAATCACAGCACTTGCGGTCCACATAGAATTGACGCATTACATTTTTGGAGAGGTGCACGTCAGGCTACGCCGTAGGCTATGTGTGCTACATACTACACTCGATGCAGAAGTATAAAACAGCTTTAAAACATACTCAACACACATTTATTAAATTAAATCGCATCCTTTGAAATTTGATAATTGCACTAAACATTGCAATTTTATTTTATTTTGATTAATCATGCAGTCCTAATGTAAACAGTGGGAATCCCCGGTAATGTTTAGTCAAGAGGCCTATAATTCCTATAGTATTTGACTAAAAACTCAATAAAACTCACCCTGAAGATGGTGTCCAGCGACATCTTGCCATTTGAGGATATTGAACCCTCCTGTTTTTTACTGAAGCTGAACATGTAAATATTTACTCAAGCATACAATACGTGACAGTAAATACATTGACTGTTTCCATTCTTCAGTATCAAGTACATGATTAACATTACAAGCCCTTGATATAATCACTGAAAACATGAGGCCACAGTGTCGACCGATTATCCAATAAGTATAATTTAAAGAGGACCTATTACGCCCTTGATAAACTCTTGTTGTTTTTTGTGCTCTACTAGAACAGGTTTTCCTGCTTGAATGTTGATTATTTTCCTCATATTCTCCATTGTTGCAGCTCCTCTCTTCTCAGTCTGTCAGTAACACTTCCTGTCTCTATGAAGCCCCTCCTTCTGAAAAGCACAATGTGCTCTGATTGGTCGGCTGGAGCAGTGTGTTGTGATTGGTGTTTGGGAAATGTCCCGCCCCTTACCATAACCGCCAGTTGCAACACACTACTAACTAACTCAACCAGGCCCCGCCCCTTTATTCTGCGCATGAATTATTTAAACGAGGAATATTGTGGCGTGTTCATTCCCAGAACAAAACTCAAGATTACAATGGTTCCAGGGAGTTCAGAAACAGTGACACTGATATAGAGAAGAACTCCCACTGGAGGGACTTTGGAACAGCAACATTACACAGTAAAGAAAGATGAACATGGGAAAAAGCATAATAGGTGCTCTTTAAATAGCCACTAATAGTATCTGATAGTCACTAATATCACCTCAGTTTAGCAGAAGAGCCTCCCAAACTGAATATAGGCGGAGGATCCATTGACGCGTGGGACACACAGCTGGGCTCAGGTGAGGGCGAGATGGATCTCCTTTTAAAAAGTATCCAACAAACAGAAAATAAGTAAAATGGCAGATATATAAATGCAAAAACTGAGCAGATGCCATGAGTTGAATGAGCCTAGTTTAAGTTTGCAATAAATATTGAGAAGGAAAGTTACGTGGGAGTTTACTCAGTTGTAAGTCACTTTGCACTGAATGTAAGGAAATACATAACTGTATGAAATACATAAACGCAGAGTAGTATTTATTTTACTAAGTCTCCAATATGGAATACAGCAGGCAATAACAGTGTAACCTCCGTTTAGCAGAACTGAATTTAGGTGGAGGATCCATTGACACGTCGGACACACAGCTGGGCTCAGGTGAAGGCGAGACGGGCCTCCTTTAAAAGCATCCAGAAAAACAACAGCAGTTTAATACTGTTGCTATTTGTGAGTAAAACATAACTTTAAAAAACTGTATTCATGAATGACTCAAAATATTATGTAAATTCATGGGTAGCAAAAAGTCTAAATCCTGAAGAACATTCAGTTACTGAAACCATTTTTTAAATTATTTATAACTATTTTATTTAATTATTTGAAAACAAGCAGCTTTTTTCATTACAAACTATCGACTATTGTCTTTGACAATGAGGGGCTTTGGAGTCAAAAAGGTTGATCGAAACCAAAGTATTGTTCAGTGTTATTTCATGTTAACTAATGAAACCTGACTGTAAAGTGTTAGCGAAAACAAAAATGTATCTTTATTTATGATACACTCATGTCCAATACTCTTATGTTAATGAACATTTGGAAATTAATTAATACATAATAATAAAGTTAATGTTAGCTGTTCCTGGATTTATGACAATAGCCAATGAAATACGCACTGCCCTACAAAGTCACACACTCGCTCAGACGATGGACAAAAATCATTTACAGCACCTTGATTTAATAGTAAATGTTGTTCATCATTAATAAGTATAAAGTCAGACTTTAAATACTAATTGATCTAACTGCAATCTATCAGTATGTAGGCATTCATGTGAAGTTAAAATGATGTTGTTTTGTGATTGCTTGTTGTCACCTCTTTCTGAAATCCATGATTCCAACTAGACTGTTCTGCGTACCTGTCAACAAACTAACAGACATTAGAAATGATTCCTTTCACAAACATTTCTCTGTCTCAGCAGCTAGAGAACAAACTCGGGTTGACATGTGTGGAGTGGTATAGACAGAATACCACCAGATTCATCACCCATATGTTGGGTAAATTATGGTTTACATCAGAAGTTTCTTTTCCCAAATGATACGGTTTACTTACATTTGCAATGGCCAGATGAGCTAATGTTCCCATTAAGCATTATTTCTGAATCTTCTCTTAATGTACAAAGCGTCCCGGGCTGGATTTCTCGATACTGTTGTCTCTTAGCATGCTACAAAGACTCTAAAGGTATACCTAACTAAATTTATACCTTTTCTAGGCGTGTTCCCCGAACTATGGAAGTTGCTTAAGGTATACCCTCTTAAGTGCGATGTTACCATGTGCTAAACTGGTTGATATCGATGGCTCGAAAATCGATAATTCACTCTGCTTCACTGCGTTATGTGAGAAAGCGGCGGTCTTTATAAAAGAAGCACTTTAGAAGTAGAAATTGCATTTATCAGGACTCATGGGATCTTATAAAAATAATCCAAATTGCAAACTAAATCTATATACTAACACCGGACGCGAGCGGCGCTTCGCGTCAAAAGACAATAGAATCCATTATAATCAGTGATAATGTCTACACTGGATGCGGCGCGACGCGACAAATTCCCGACAGTATAAACGGATTCCACGTATATTTCTGACGTTGCAACGGTCGGCTTGTCGCGTTCAGTGTAGACAGCTGTTAGCTGTTGCGGCGCGATAAATATCGCGTCTGGTGTAGACACGGTGTAATTATTTTGCGTTTTAGAGCATTATTTTAGAACGTATTAATTCCTTGGAGACACATCATGCAGCCGATAAATATGTAGCTATCGCGTTTATTTAGCTTTTCCTTTTTTTATTGAAAATATTCACAAAATTGTTAACTATATCATGTTAACTATATCCCTGGCTCAGCGCCAAAGCACGTTTGAATTTAGCAGTGACACACTGAACCAGTGGTGGACGAAATACGCGAATCAAGAACTTGAGTAAAAGTACAGATACGTATCATAAAATATTACTCAGGTGAAAGTATTTAGTGCTCCTTTTCAATTTTACTTGACAAAAGTACTTGATTTTTTATGTACTTAAGTAAAAAAGTACTGATTGATGAATGTTTATTTTGTAATTTTATATAGGCCACTTATATAATTAAATTTTATATTATGTGTTTTATATAATCCTATTGCTCAAAATAATAGCCAGCACTAGTCAGAATGGATGGAAGATTAGTGGATGCAGAACATAATATGTAATGTGTGTTGACAAACAATATAAAAACAGACGAAACAAACATAAATACATAACATTTGAAGAAATTGCTGCAGCAGCGGGGAAGATGAACGTACATGTGTTATTTTAGAGTTGCGCGATTCTGGATGAAACGAGAATCAAGATATTAATTGCAGCAGTCTATTTAAAAATATTTAATTTAATTATATAAAAAATGGGTGTGAATGAATGATTTAATGACTCACTCGTAACTACTTCACTTGTTTCATTACTAGATGAATCAATGTTTTTGAACAAATCTTTTGAATGAATCATTCAATGTCAAATACATTTGACGTCACTTTGGCGCCTCCTAGTGGCGTAACGATGTAATCGATACAACCGTTATTTGAAGCGGCAAGTTAGTTTTAAAATGTGATTTGATCTGTTTGAATCGAGATCGCGATCTGTATCATTAATGTGGACGCGTCGCATTAAAGCGATGCTTCACTCTTTACAGCGGATTCAGTTCAAAAACAACTGACCTAAATATGATTTTCAGTTACAATAATTAATCCTAAAATTCAACATTCAACGACTTACTTTTCGCCATCAGTCGTGCGCGCACTCGAGGATCCAGTTCTTGGCTAATTTTCAGTCAGATTTGTAAATTCGCTGGAGAGTCGCTCTGAACGAATCATTGAATCAGTGAGTTGTTGACTCCAGAACAGCTGCAATACGATCAGTCCAATTCGCGAATGAATTGTTGATGTGATTTGTGAACCGATTTAACAGGATGATTGAAAAGAATCAGTTCGTGCACGAATCGGACACCACTTTTGCGTCTCTGACCATGTGACGACTTCTTCGTTTTAAAATACGGAGTAACGATGTTTTATGAAATGTAGTCGAGTAAAAAGTACGATCTTATGCTCTGGAATGTAGTGAAGTAAAAGTAAAAGTTGCTCAAAATAAAAATACTCGAGTAAAGTACAGATACTTGAAAAATGTACTTAAGCACAGTAACGAATTAAAAATACTTCGTTACTGTCCACCGCTGCGTTCCGGGGGGTAAAATTCGCGTTCCGGGGGGGGGTAAAATTCGCATTCCGGTTGTACGTGTCAAAGGGTTAAAATCAACCCCGTTTCGGGGGTGAAAGGGGGACAAATCCCTTAACTGAACTGAAAATAGCTTAACTGAACGCTGGGTGTATTACAACTTAAGAATTATATTCGTATAGACTGTCAAAAGTGATAAGGTATAGCTAAGAGTGGTCCAGACCAACCTTACGACCAACGTATGACTTATAGAAGGTATACTTAAGAACCAGGTACAGCTTAAGGTATCATTTAAGAACGGCGTAGAGCTAAGAAGGTTTCAGGAAATCCTGCCCAGTTTTTAAAATGTTTTTAAAAAAAATAGTTATGAGAACATTAAGGGAACATCATATTATTCTTCAAACATTATGGGAACGTTACTTTTGAATGTTCTCTGAACGTTCTGAAACAAGTAAAAATCTCCAACAATGTGATAATGTAATATTTGGCCACAGTAAAACAACAAACCAGCAGTATTAAGCGGGCAATCACGAAATAATGAGGAAATGGAGCCTCCCATTAAGACCAGAATTATAATTCATACATTTAATTTTAAATGTTTTTAAATCGAGATCAAATGACCAGAAGTACGGAGTGGTGATCTTGATACGTACCTGTTTTTCCTCTCTCACATTCTAAGATGGATCCATCCTGATGCATTCGTTTCGCTTTCGTTCTTACGCATTGTGGTCGAGGAAATATCATCGAAACAACATGTAAGCAAACAGAACAAAAGAAACAGTAGCTTCCAGTGGTGAAATAATCGTTTATATAAACACTTCACACTGAATCATGGCGGACTCGGTGTCGATCCGCGCGTGCAACACCAGTTCTGTGACTCAGCGGTTCTGTACGATACTCATGACATCATACATGTAATAAAAAGTCTAGTTATGTTTTTAAACTCAATTAATACATAACTTTTGAAAGTTTTTTCTTTTTCTTTTCACATCATC
>CM074451.1:435000-465000 GCA_037101425.1 Elopichthys bambusa | reverse complement strand
TATTCCAGTCCGGAGGGACAAACCGGCAGCATCAATCCTGTAACGGCGTGTAAACCAGGCCTTTGGCAGCGGAAGAGCTTGAATCCAACACCTAGAAACACGAGGATTAATACTTAATAACGGAGACGGTGAGTGTCTGTGCCGCTGTTAATGAACCTGATGGGACCGTCGTTGTGAATTAATGAAGGTTGTTGTGTTTAAGTAACTGGGGACGGCATCAAAGCGTCTCGCGCGCGTCTTCTATCCGGCAAACTTCGCTACCTGCTAGCCGCGGCCAATCGGAGGACTCAGGTGACCCTGCCAAAAAAACACACACCCATGAGGAAGAGAAAGAGGAAGAGAGGAGGAGGAGAAAAACCTACTTTAATCCTCTTTCCCTCTGATGCCACTTTCTGCTGTCCCACATTGAGATGTGAACGTGTGATCAGACCCGCTCCGTCTCTTTGTGGTCGATCCAACTTGGCACATTGGCGATATAAAGGGGGACAAACACACACACAGACTCGAGAAGGAGGCAGAAACTCACCGCAGAAGTCTGACGGATGATCTCTGTCATAATTAAAACTCAGATCACTTTCAGAAGTTCCCCGATGTGGTTGTGTGGAGGAGGAAAAAACATTCTGGTTATTTCAATTCCTAACTAGACCTTCTGAAGTAAATGTGAGTGGCGACAGTATAAATCTTAGCGCGATAATTGTTGTTTTCACCCATTTTATGGTCCAGAAGCTGAAAATGGTGCGTCTGATCGCTTGTAAAAGTACAGGAACGTTTACAGAACGTTCTCTCAAAGTTATGAACAAACGTTCTTCGAGTAACATTGATAAAATGTTCGTTCAAAGTTATCCGGACTTTAAAAAAAATATTATTTATACATCGTTCATGGAAGGTATTTTCTGAAACGTTTGTCTAGTGTTTTTTAAACGTTACTAAATGCTCATTTCAGAACGTTCAGAGAACATTCAAAAGTAACGTTCCCATAATGTTTGAAGAACGATAAAATGGAATGTTTCCTAAAAAAAACAAAAACATTTTCCATTGAAACAGTAATATACCGTAAAACAATGCATTCTGGGTAATATTATTAGTCGTTTTTGAGAAAGTAGCCTATTTTCTTAAAATGACAAATATTACCCAGAATGCAGTGTTTTTATGGTATATTACTGTATAAAACGGTATTTTACTGTGTAAATGTTTTTCATTCTTTTACAGTTATTTTTTAGAAAGTTTAAAACATTAAAAAAAAAGAAATTAGGTTTTCATAACTTTAGCAAAACGTTCCCAGAACATATTTTTGTTAGGCGGGTAAATACTCAAACATGCTGACAAGCACTTTTACTGTGTGACCAACATTACGACTAAAGGTTTAGAGAAATAAAAGCATCTTTCCCCTCAAAGTAACATGTTTTAATAAATGATTTAAGCTTTTACTTTTCAACGTCGAGCAACAAAAGCAGCCAGCCGACATCATCAGCCATAAACTGACTGGAGTTAATCAGACTGTAATGAGCGTCAGTAGTGAATGTGAACGCTCGTGCATTCATAATGACGGAGCGAAGGGACTTTAAGTACAGAAATGTGTCGTTACAGCAGAAACGGCTGACAGCGTGTTTGTGAAACTGCTTTTAATCAGACGTGAGATTAAAGCTGTTTTGTTCGTTTCTTCGGCCACATGATCCTCTTAAAGACACCAGTGACCAGAAGAGAGAGACATTTACAGTATTTACACACACACGCCAAAAATCCTGGGTTGAAAATGGACAAACCCAGCAGTTGGGTTAAATGTTTGATCAACCTGCTGGGTAGTTTTATTTAACTCAACTATTGTGTTTAAAAATGACTATATAGTTGCTTAAAATGAACCCAAAATATCTTGGAAATTAACATTAATATATTTAATACATGAACATTTATTAATAAGTTTAATTAATAATAACCAAACAATAAATATTTATTAAATTGCTTGTTAATAAATGTTCACCTTTTGATTATTATTGTTTCCTCTAGTAATTATGTGTCTGATTTTGGGTTCATTTTAAGCCAGTCATTTTTAAACAACAGTTGAGTTAAATGAAACTGTCCAGCAGGTTGATCAATTTAATGTGTTCTTGATGATGTTTCTTACACAAAACTATCAAATAACTTGGAGTATAGTGACATGTTATGATACTTTTATGGTGCTTTTTGGTCACAGTCTACTTTTATGAATTATGCAGTAGCGTTCGTTCTGTGTTTACTGAAAGAAAGCTCCACTGATATGATGGAGTATAAAGGACTTTCCTCCAGAGACGGAGGAGCTGCTGCTGACGCGACTGAACATCAGTCTGATCGCCCTCGTGTCTCACGAACTGATGCTTCAGCGAAACGCTTTGAGTCTCTGAGTTTGAGTCTGAAGCAGCTGAAGTTTCATTCTGAGCGCCTGACCATCATTCACAGCACACAGTCTACATGTCCGTCTCAGTCATGCGTGGGTCTGAGCAGCTCCACCTGTCAACTTCTGACCCAGTCTGACCATCTATGAACCGGAGGAAGGAGGCGGACGGAACAGATTTACGTCTCTTCATCTCTGGAAAGAGGATTTTCTCAGACGAGAGGAGGATTAAACAAACATCCAGTGTCACTGTGACTTATTCAGAGAATCAGTGTTAAAGAACCACCAAACCTACGAAATAACATGAGATTTTCAGCTTTTATGAGACAGGATGTCCTGTTGACCAATTTAATTACAATTTTTTTTTAGCGTATTTAGTGTAAATATATGTTGAAGTTTGATGCTCTCCCTCTTTTTAAAGAAACTAATATTGTAATTATTTAATAATAATAATATATATATTTTTTGGCGTGTTTCTGGCATGAAATAAAAATAAAAGAGGTAATTTTATCATGCAATTCTTCATTTTTTCCCCTCACAATTGTGAGGTATAAGCTTTTTATTTTTTTATTCAAGCTTCTATAGTATTTTCAGTCCTGGATAAATTTGCTTTGACATAAAACTAATTTAGAAAATTGTAGAAAATGCAGAAAATTTACTCTGACATGCAAATTAAGATTAAAATTCACCTCATCTATTTTCTAAATGCATGTTATTGATCTTACTGTGACCTATTTATCCATGTATATACACTACCATTCAAAAGTTGTCATTTTTAAAAAAAGAAATTAATTTTATTGATCAAGGACGCATTAAATTGCTGAACTTTCTATTCATCAAAGAATCCTGAAAAATAAAATACATCACAGTTTTCAGCATTGATAATAATCATAAATGTTTCTTGAGCATCAAATCATCATATCAGAATGATTTCTGAAGGATCATGTGACACTGAAAACTGCAGTAATGATGCTGAAAATTACACTTTACTGTATATTCACATAGAAAACAGCTGATTTACATTAGAATAATATTTTACTGTTTTTACTGTACTTTTGAACGCAGTCTTGATGAGCAGAAGAGACTCTCTCAATGAAATAAAACTTCTGACCAGTACTGTATATTTAGAAAGTCAAAAATAATGGTGCGTCCCATCTTACCCCACTCAGTTGTTTAGTGTAAATGAGCGTGAGAGACATTCACATCAGTAAATCACTGCAGATTTAATAACACTAGTAAACATGACTAATAAACATCATCCACAGGGAAACAGAAGTCAAATATGAGTGTGAACAGAGCTCAGTTCGTCAGTGTTTTCTCTCTCGTGAGATCTGAGAGAGTGTTTCTGGAGGAACCTTTCAGTGCGACCGCAGCGTCTGACAGACACGTCCCACAATCCACCTCTGCTGGCGGCTCACAGGACGAAAACTGCCAGAAAAACACACAGAGAGAATTGTCCAGATTTAAGGCTTTCATACAATACGGCTCTTTTACAGCAGATTCAGTTCACAAATAACTTGACAGTCGTGACAATCTCATTTTATTTATTTGCATCCTAAATATGATTATCATTCAACACAATAATTCAGCATTAGTAACTTACATTTCGCACAGTTAGTCATGCACATTCAAGCTCTGACGATCATCCAGTTCTCGGCTCATTTTGAGTCAGATTCGCTCTGACCGGATCATTGAATCAGTGAGTGCAATCGGATCAGTTCAATTCAGGAATCGTTCAGTGTGATTTGAGATTCAATAGATTCACTGAAAAGAATCAATGTTTGTTCACTGCTATCTCGGAGCGGGTGTCGATTTCGTTCAGTTTGAAATAATGAGGAACCGTGTGTTTATGGTTTTGCAAAATAATAATACTCTGAAAACCTGAAAAATGTACTTACCCAGCAAACAGGGAACGTTCTCAGAACTTTATCTAACGTTCTGGCAAGGTTCTCTCAGTAACATTATTAGAACGTTCGTTCAAAGTTATCTGGTCTTTAATAATGTTCTCAAAACGTTATTTATACATCATTCGTGGAATAGTTTTTTTTCTGAAAAGTTTTAGTTCAACGTTTTTCTAACATTTTTTTTTTTTCAATTTAAACTAATTGTTTTGGAACGTTCAGAGAACATTCAAAAGTAATGTTCGCAAAATGTTCCCTTAACGTTCGTATAACCAAGAAAAAACATTTTTAAAATATAAAAAAAACAACAACAACTGGATGCTTTGAAGGTTCAGAGAAGATTCAGAAATGGCTCTTACCGGTTCATAGCGGTGTTTGTCCCACAGGCAGGCGTCCTTCAGCGACTCGTATGATGAGATCCGTCTCTCCTGGGATGGTATTTTAGAGCACGCCAGCTGATTCAGCTCCAGGAAACGCATCACCAAGCGCTACAACACACAAACACACACACACATTACTTCTTCACAGTGTAAATGCAACATGGGACATCACGTACATGACCGTTCTATGATGTCAGGAAGTATACACTTAGTATTCAAAGTATACTTCATACTAAGTTGAAGTTTGAATCACTGATTCTGTTTGTTACCGTGAAGCTGCTCTGAAACGATCTGTACTGTATGAAGCGCTGTAGAAATAAAGCTGACTCGACTTTTTTGTGAGAGTTTGTACCTGGCATGCGTCTCTCTCTGGGTTTCCCATAATGCTTTGTGAGTCTGAGGGTATGAGCATCATTCTGGAGAGCTGTAGGGTGAAATCATCCTGTGATGGGGCATTTTTGGACAGAATGACGTTCATCTGAAAACAGAAAGAGACAACATGAAGCAACAGGGAACTGATCCGTGGTGCAGTTGGTGTTGTTAGTGTGTGTGTTCTCGCCTCTTTCTCCACAGACTTCATGTAGCTCATCAGAGACTCTCTATTCCTAGAACACATGCAGAAAAATCTGTGAAAATCATAAAAACAGAATTTACAGTATAACAGTATGAGTGAGAGTGTGTGTGTGTGTGTGTGTGAGAGAGTGTGTGTGTGTGTGTGTGTGTGTGTGTGAGAGTGTGTGTGTGTGTGTGTGTGTGAGAGAGAGAGTGTGTGTGTGTGTGAGTGAGTGTGTGTGAGTGTGTGAGAGAGTGTGTGTGTGTGTGTGTGTGTGTGTGTGTGTGTGTGTGTGTGTGTGTGTGTGTGTGAGAGAGAGAGAGTGTGTGTGTGTGTGTGTGTGTGTGTGTGTGTGTGTGTGTGTGTGTGTGTGAGAGTGAGAGAGAGAGAGAGAAAGAGAGTGTGTGTGTGTGTGAGAGAGAGAGAAAGAGAGAGAGAGTGTGTGTGTGTGTGTGTGTGTGTGTGTGTGTGTGTGTGTGTGTGTGTGTGTGTGTGTGTGAGTGTGTATTACTTTGCCACCGTGTACAGTGCGTTCTCTGCGCTGATGATGTTTTGCTGCAGCTGTTTGTTCTCCTGCTGTGATTGGCTGAGCTGTTTTCCCAGTGAGCGCAGCGACTGATCCTTCCTCCTCAACTCCATCTTAGCGTCTGACAAACTCTGACAAGACAATGAGAGTCCGGATCATTCCTCATTTCTGCTATGGATTTGATTATCTATAACATCTCATCGTCACATCTGATAACTGTTAGTGCATGTTTACAAAGAAAAACAGTGAAAGATCAGCGCAAAAAATGTGTTTTGTGTTTCAAAAACAAGACTGCTGCACTGTTTATTTGTGTTTATTATGGTCAGTGGAAAAGTGAATGTGTGTGTGTGTGTGTGTACCTGCACAGCCTGTGCGAGTGTGCGGTCCTTCTCCAGCTCTTCCCCCGTGTGCAGCTCCATGCTGAGGCCCAGCTGCTGCAGCTGAGAGGCCTGATCGTGCAGCAGAGCCTGAGCGCGCTGCTCCCTCTGTAGGGCACTGCTGAGCTCCTCACACACTCGCTCGAACTGCTGGAGGGGAGCACACGCCTGACACACATACACACACACACCAATAAAAGTTTATGATAAAGAAAATGATTGCAAAATCGATTGTTTTTGCACAGCTAAAATAACTGGAATCGAATGACACCAGAAATCTTGCACATTCAAGTTACAAACCCAACGTTAAAAAGCCTGACTCACAGTGTGTGTGTCTCTGCCGGCGTTTGTGCGCTTGATGCGTGAGAGCTCCAGGCGCAGGTTCCTCCGCTCGACTTCCGCCGAATGCAGACGCTGCGTGAACTCCAGGATGTGCCTCTGAAGAGACGCCATCATCATCTGCACACACACACACACACACCAACATGTGTGGCAGCTGCGGCACCAAACCACTGGCTCACGCTCAGTTCTTTAAAGTCACCATGAAATCAAAATGAACCATTCTTATTGCAGTGTTTATTCTAAATGATTTATCATTATTGTGTTAAATTCATGTTCCTGGTAATCTTCTCCTTCCTCTCCCAGCATCTCCTCTCTTCTCTGATGATGAGGGCGGGGCAACCTGTCACTCACATGAGATCCACTAATACGAAACCACAACCATCCAATCAAAATCAAGCCCCGCCCTACATTTGTTCTTGTTCCTGAAGCGTTTCACTCGGATATACGACACACAATAGAGGAGAAAAGACCAGCACAACTTCCGCTTCATGTGTGTACCTTGCTGTTGCAGTAGCTGTGTTTAGTGTGCTGCGCGTGGAGCCCGTCACACAGTCGCCTTGCCAACGAGTCCTTCCCATAATGCCAACAGCACTGAGAGTCCACGTCTGACAGCAGCCGCACCAACAACTTCCTGCACCCGCTCTGAGCCGCTGACATCACACCAGCCGCATCTGACACAGTCACATGACCAGCATTAGAGCAATATATAGAGTCATTTCATTTCAAGCTACAAAAATATTTTTATGGTACTGGTTTTAGTTTTAGTATAAATTAACTATAATAACCCTGATCTACTCTAGTGCTGCCCGTGTGTGTTTCTCACCGGGTCTGTTCATTTCCCCCTGGACTTCCTCCATGCACGTGTGCACAAGCCGGAGCAGCGCAGTGGACCTGAGTGTCTTCATCACTCTGCTGCTGTTTTCTTCCTCATCTTCCTCTCGGAGCTTCACCTCACTCACGCACACCTGCGGCCCGGAGCCCACGGCCACCCTGAACATCACGGCGGAGCTCCGTCCTAGAGTGCGCAGACGCCCCGCCGCCAGCACTGCGATCGCACAACACCGGAACCTGCCGTGACCTTTGACCCCACCCTCGCCGAGCGCGTGCAGCAGCTTGCTGACCTCCGTCTTCAAGGCGTCCGCGTCACTCATGCGCTCCTGCAACACAGCCTTCTGCCAAGCCAGCAAACACACCTGCCTCCGCAGCGCACGCACGCATCCCGCTAGCAAACCACACGCCGCCCACAGACACTGCAGACGCATCACTTCCTGTTCCTGCTCAGACCGAGTGCACTCCAGAGAGTGGACACGCCCCTCGGACTGCTCCAACTGCCTACTGAGATCCTGCAGAGATAGAGAGACAGGAAGTGTTAAATAAAGGGGCGGGGCCTGGCTGAGTTAGTTAGTAGTGTGTTGAAACTGGCGGTTATGGTAAGGGGCGGGACATTTCCCAAACACCAGTCACAACACACTGCTCCAATCGACCAATCAGAGCACATTGTGCTTTTCAGAAGGAGGGGCTTCATAGAGACAGGAAGTAAACAGAGTGTTACTGACAGACTGGGAAGAGAGGAGCTGCAACAATGGAGAATATGAGGAAAATAATCAACATTCAAGCAGGAAAACCCGAGGACTCTTTCATAAAACAAGATTAGAAAACAAGCCAGGCTTATTTTAGTTAGCCAGACTTATTGTCAGCGAATTCTGCTTCATAAAACAAACTTAAATTAGTTCAAACTCAGTTACTCTGGTAATAAAAAAGGACATTTTTTTATTAAAAGGTAAGCATGATGAACCAAAACATTTAAAGAGAAGTAATTTTTTTTTTTAATTAAGTGTTATATAGCCCACTGAATCATTCTCAGACTTCATACTGACAAAAATGGAAGCACTTGGGAGAGAACTGTCAGGAGACTTATTTCTTAGCACAGAAGAGGACAGTGGTACAAGAGGATTACCAAATCATTGTTTTCAAATGTGAAAATATAGCAAACGTAACACAGAATTTCAAAATCAACAGACCTGTGACAAGGCCCCTGAAACAATCAGGCCTTCATTTTTAGGCTTTTATTTAGTGATGAGTGATGTTTTTGCTAGACAAAGAGCAGGAGAAATAACAAGCAAGTGTTTCAGAGCCAGCAAAAGCTATGTATAAGCTATATATATATAGCACAGACTAAATTTTAATTGCTAAGATGAATCTAAACTCAGTAACTGGCCTACAGTATATTGATTTACAATAGTCCATTTACAGTTACTATCATAAAAAATACACTTACTTGTAGGTTTAAAATTGTACATAAGGCACATTTAATGTCCAAAATGAAATATTTTAGCAAAATGTATATTTCAGAATTATTGCGCTTCTATTGCGTCCCGTCTGTTTAGCGCTGCATGTTTAGCAGCAAAATGGAAATATTTGCATGACTTTCTAACATTTATAGATGAAGAATAAACTTGTGAAAAGTAAGTTATGCACTGAGGAAAACACCATGTCTCAAATGCATAAAATAGCACAAAATGTATGCTCCTATGGTGGATCAACATGATCCATGATCAACCTCTAGGGCTGCTTAAGAAAAGCGTGCACGTGCAGTTATCTTGACTAGGTAAACCTAGATCAAACTAGTGGGAGTGCCTGAATTTAAATGACCTTTTATGAACCCGCTTTAGCCCCAACTTATTAGTTAGGTTCATTTAAGTCAGGTTTTGGAGTTTAATCCTCGCTTTTCTTAGTGTCTTTTATGAAACAGCCCTCTGTTCTAGTAGAGCCATAAATCAGTGACACACGTGTGTGTGTGTGTGTGTACCTGTATTTTCAGCTGTAGCTGGTGGTTGAGGTGTGTGTGGTGTGTGTTGAGATCTTCTCTCTGTTTGACCCAGCTCTCCTCTCTCTGTCTCAGCTGTGCGTTCACACTGTCCAGTGCTGTTGATTTCCCCTCGCACACACTCTCCAGACACGACACCTGATGCACAAACAAACTCCAGAACTGCACATTTACAGCATATCTTTCCCACAAGCCCCTTCTCACCTTCTGATTGGCTGCGGAGAGGTCAGAGGTCAGTGTGTCCACGTGCTCCTGCACCAACGCACTAAGCTCCGCCCATGAGAAGCTACCCAGCATGCTGTGCGGCGGCGTCACCAGCACACATCCGGCGATCAGACGCTGATAGAGCGTGTGCAGGAATGCCAGTTTCTCCTAAACACAGTAATAAAAATAAAATTACCAATAAAATTATGAAACACTTTATTAGACCATTAAAATCCTGATCAAGCACTGTAAAGTGTTTCATGAAGATCGGGAAACAAACACCGAGAGTGTAAGTGTGTTTTAGTATCACTGATATACAGGTGCTGGTCATATAATTAGAATATCATCAAAAAGTTGATTTATTTCACTAAATCTAAATGTTTATTTCTTTTAATTTTGATGATTATAACTGACAACTAAGGAAAATACCAAATTCAGTATCTCAGAAAATTAGAATATTGTGAAAAGGTTCAATATTGAAGACACCTGGTGCCACACTCTAATCAGCTAATGAACTCAAAACACCTGCAAAGGCCTTTAAATGGTCTCTCAGTCTAGTTCTGTAGGCTACACAATCATGGGGAAGACTGCTGACTTGACAGTTGTCCAAAAGACGACCATTGACACCTTGCACAAGAAGGGCAAGACACAAAAGGTCATTGCAAAAGAGGCTGGCTGTTCACAGAGCTCTGTGTCCAAGCACATTAATAGAGAGGCGAAGGGAAGGAAAAGATGTGGTAGAAAAAAGTGTACAAGCAATAAGGATAACCGCACCCTGGAGAGGATTGTGAAACAAAACCCATTCAAAAATGTGGGGGAGAATCACAAAGAGTGGACTGCAGCTGGAGTCAGAGCTTCAAGAACCACTACGCACAGACGTATGCAAGACATGGGTTTCAGCTGTCGCATTCCTTGTGTCAAGCCACTCTTGAACAACAGACAGCGTCAGAAGCGTCTCGCCTGGGCTAAAGACAAAAAGGACTGGACTGCTGCTGAGTGGTCCAAAGTTATGTTCTCTGATGAAAGTAAATTTTGCATTTCCTTTGGAAATCAGGGTCCCAGAGTCTGGAGGAAGAGAGGAGAGGCACACAATCCACGTTGCTTGAGGTCCAGTGTAAGTTTCCACAGTCAGTGATGGTTTGGGGTGCCATGTCATCTGCTGGTGTTGGTCCACTGTGTTTTCTGAGGTCCAAGGTCAACGCAGCCGTATACCAGGAAGTTTTAGAGCACTTCATGCTTCTTGCTGCTGACCAACTTTATGGAGATGCAGATTTCATTTTCCAACAGGACTTGGCACCTGCACACAGTGCCAAAGCTACCAGTACCTGGTTTAAGGACCATGGTATCCCTGTTCTTAATTGGCCAGCAAACTCGCCTGACCTTAACCCCATAGAAAATCTATGAGGTATTGTGAAGAGGAAGATGCGATATGCCAGACCCAACAATGCAGAAGAGCTGAAGGCCACTATCAGAGCAACCTGGGCTCTTATAACACCTGAGCAGTGCCACAGACTGATCGACTCCATGCCACGCCGCATTGCTGCAGTAATTCAGGCAAAAGGAGCTCCAACTAAGTATTGAGTGCTGTACATGCTCATACTTTTCATGTTCATACTTTTCAGTTGGCCAAGATTTCTAAAAAACCTTTCTTTGTATTGGTCTTAAGGAATATTCTAATTTTCTGAGATACTGAATTTGGGATTTTCCTTAGTTGTCAGTTATAATCATCAAAATTAAAAAAATAAACATGTGAAATATATCAGTCTGTGTGTAATGAATGAATATAATATACAAGTTTCACTTTTTGAATGGAATTAGTGAAATAAATCAACTTTTTGATGATATTCTAATTATATGACCAGCACCTGTACTATTACAGTTTTTATTAATATTTTGAATTATGAATTATTTTAGTAATTTGCATATATTCCACATTAATTTTAGTTATTTTTAGTAATTCTGTTGTGTGTTTTTGTCATTATGTTTCTGGCAGTGTTATTTTGGTTTCATTGCTATACTATTATAGTTTTCATTACTATTTTCAGCTATGAATTAGTTTTTATTTTTTATATATTCAATTTTAATTTTAGTTAAGGTTTTAGTCATTTTGTTTTGTTTTTGTTATTTTCATTAGTTTTTGTTTTTAAAATTATGTTTATACAGTTTTCATTCATTTTTATTTCAGTTTTCGTAATTTTTGTACTTCAACTTAAACTAAAAGAAAATGAGAAATGTGGCCTTGGCAACTAGGTGAAATAAAAAAGGTTTAAGATTTGATATTTCAGTTAAAATTTATTTTATTCAAGTAATTCAAGTGCTTTTAGTTTTGGTACCTGGCAGTCTTTGTGATGCTGCTGTCGCAGTGTGTTCATCTGTGTGTGTATTTGTGTGTGTTGCTGTGTGAGTCTGCGCAGTTCAGCTGCGGCGTCTGCGACACACGCACGCAGACGCTTCACCTCTTCACTCACACACACACCGCGAGCCTCACACTCCTGCAGACAGACAGAAAGACGATCATTTCATCTGAAACTGAACTCTGTGTCGCTCTGATGTTTCCTTCAGAACACCTACATCTAGTTACAATATAAAGCATCCAGTCGTCCAGAATCATCCGAGTTCATCGGCAGAACAGTGACAAACACACACCTGGATGTTCCTCTGGAGATCAGTGATCGTTTCATCCTTCTGTCTGACCTCGTCATTCAACTTCTGCATCACGATCACGGAGTCCTGCAACTACAAATCCAACATTTACAAATTATACACAGTAAAAAAGATTTCTTAAAGCAAGACACTACAGGTGAATAGCTAATCTGATTAACAAGCTGATTACATTCTTGCAAAAAAATAAATAAATTCTGAAATGTTGTTTAAAAATGCAAATGACGTATTATCTAATTAAATATGCACTTATTTGCATACATTTCCAAAACATAAATCTGAACACTGGATAAATACTGGTTCAAAATTCTTGTTTGATTTTGTGGACATACTAGAGTTCAAGGTTTTTAAAGAGGAAATTTTGGATTTCTCTTTTTATCACTCCATAAATCAAAAATGGCTGTCAACAGCCGGAAAAAATACATTTTCACCATGTTTTTAGGAATAAAATGTGATATAAATGAGTGTGAATGATATATGAACAAACCCCTCAGTAAAAACCTTCAGAATATAGTCAGGAATAACACTCTAAATTTTGGTGTTTGTACGTGCTGCTGAAGTGGAGGAAAAAACTCATTTATAAACATACAGCCTTTAAAGATATGTATTGTAATTGAATAAAGTGCAATAAAATAAACACTAAAAAGTGAATTTTGGATGTTTTCTCTCCACTAGTCTGAAACAACACTTTTTGAAAATCCAATGCATCTTGCCTTCAGAAAAGTTAAAAACTGAAGGCAACATTCAGATTTTTAAGTTCTCTATCATCTTAATAGACAAATTTATTTGTATAGTACTTTTCGCAATACACAATGATTCAAAGCAGCTTTTAATAAAAACATTTTATACATTTATACTATATAATATAAATTAATAATCACTAATAATTTTTTTGTTTTATCCATTTGAATTTGTTTGTTCGCCAAAAGCGAAATGCCTCATTCAGCCAATAAATTCGTCAAATCAACCACACATTTTGTGTTGTTGTTGTAGTAATTAGTAACACACTAAACTGATCTATCGTTCTGGTGTCTGTACTTATAGTGAAGTGAACTTTGCTATAAGTGTTTCTGAAGGAGCTAATATTTATATTTTATTAATAAGAGTTGCCAAAGATCTGCAAAATTCATCACATATGCCCTATTCTATTCCAAGCTGAGACATCAGTGAAAAAACACTAAACTGTTCACATTAAAAACGTTTGCATTATTTATGTGTGAGCTCAAGAACAGCCAAATAAAAAGTTCATGAGCTCATGCATTGTGTTTAAGGAAAAAATTCCAGCAAAATCTATCAAAATGTTAGTATTATCTGCATTAGCACAACACCTTAAAGTATATTTTGCATGTGTGTAGGTTGTACCTGTGTGTTGTAGTAGTGTAGCGTTCGCCGCAAGATGTCCATTAGAGCAGATGCATTGTGTTTACATCCTTCCCCTAAAAAGCGAACACACACGTGTAAGACGCCTTCAAGTCAAGCTATGTTTATTTTATAAAGCACTTTATACAACACAGATTGCTTTAAACCAGATTCACAGTAATAAACAGGGGGAAAAAAAGTGTGGAAAGCTGCTTTTAAAAGTAATACATTACAAAATGTTGTTGCTCCTTTAAAATAACTAAGCTATACAGTTACTTTTTACGGAGAGTAATGCGTTACGTAACTTTTTCTCACCTGTCTGAGGATCTCTTTTTTCACTGACCTGTGTTGTGTGTGTGTGTCGCCCCCTGCTGCTGATACTGCTGTAGCACCTGATCAATATCGCTCAGCAGACTGTCATATGACTCCTGCGCGCAGACAAGAGCCTCCTGCACCTACAACACACACAGTGTTCAGAATGAACAAGCCTCACTTTGCCATATAAGGGGGTAATTTATTTGAAACTGCAGCGTAACACATTAAATCAAACTGCAAAAATAACACTTGGAACATCACCGATGTAAGAGACGTGAGAGAATGGCCAGTGTGGCGCCATAAATGATATAAAAGTATATTGGCATGGGTAAGAGACATCAGAGTGTTTACCCGGCTGTGTTCCTGTTGTCTCTCTGTCAACACTTTCTCCTGCTCCTGCAGTTTGACTGAGAGCTTAACTGACTCCGCCCTTTCTTGCTCTAACTGACCAATCAGCTCAGCAAATGCAGCCTTCTCATGATCCAGCTGACCAATCAGATCAGTTTTCATGGTCAAGAAGTCCTTCTCCAACCTGAACACATCACGTACATAAAATGTGATTCCAAATACATGAAACAACATCAAAACAGATTGGAAGAAAAAACACTTTTCATTCTTTACAATACTCAATAATAAAGCTAACAAATAAAAATCTACGTACTGCATCTTTATCATGCTGTTCCTCCCAGACAATAAGTGCTTAAATGCACTTGCATCTCCAAATGCTTTAATAACGCGAAATGAATTCGTTATTTAATTAATTCGTTTTATTAATATTTTGAAATGTTTTTCATGTTATGTTTAGTTTAATTTCATTATGTTTTGTCATTTTATTAGTCTTGAGTTTTTTAAATATTAATATATTTTTATTTCAGTTTTAGTTTTTATTTATCCAGTTAATAATTTTAGTGCTTCGACTTAAATACTTGAGTTTATTTTCAACTAATATTTAAATTTGATTCCAATCAGCAGAAATGTTTTTAGTAGTTCTAGTTAGCGATAATAACCCTGCTCTAGCCATAATGTTCCGATGACAAAACCTGGAATAAACCCGAGTATGTTTGATCTTACTGAGTGAGTTTCTGGCTCATGTCATGTGACTTGTCTCTCTCGTGAGCATTCGCCCGCTCCACCTCCCCAAACTTCTGCTTCCAGAGCTCTAGACTGGCCGTGACCTCAGCGTGACCTTTCTTCTCCACCTCCAGAGCGTCTTCCAGATCTCTCATCCTCATCTGCACACACACACACACACACACAGATGAGTGTGACACTGCTCCAGCGTAACTGCATGTGTTCATTCATAAACACGTGTGTTACCTGGATGATCTCAGAGCTGAATTTAGACTGCAGATGTGCGGTGCGTTCAGACTCCACGCTCTGCTCCAGATCCTTCATCTTCTGCAGAGCTGACTGCACACACACACACACGATCACACTGTCCAAATCAGGTGCAAAACATTCTTATTCACTGTATCGTGTAAGTAAAAGTAAGTGTGTGCATATATATATATATATAGCAAGTGCCATGATCTACTGTACCAGCTTTAACCATCAAAAAACGTGGGACTTGAATTACTAAAATCACGATGCTGACCTCCAGATCAGAGCGTAGTCTCTGTTCTCTCTCTGCGCTGCGGTTCAGCTCTGCCGATTTGTGTTTCAGTTTCTCTGCATCTTTCTCTCCGTCTCTCTTCATTCTCTCCATTTCACATTTCAGTTTATGTAGAGTGTCGTTCTGTTCCTGTTAACACAAAAACAGTCAAGGACAGCGTCTATAGATGATAAATGACAGACAGGCGGATGGACAGACCTGTATCAATGTCTCTAGTTGTCTCTTTTCGGCCTGCAGCTGGTCGTTCTCAGCATTTGCGCTCAGCAGCAGACGGTCTCTCTCGTGCAGCTCCGTCTGGAGGCCCTGCAGGTCGTCCTCACGTGCCTGCTGCGTTATCTCTAAAGATCTCTGTAGATCTGACACTCTCTGACGCAGCTCTGAGCTGAGGACTACACACACACACACAGTCAGTATCACTCTATGGTCATTTCCACACGAACATTCAATACTCTCATCACTTGATGAGAAAGCGACCGACTAAAATTTTTTGTTTTTATTATCTTGGCATTTGTTAACCTGTTAACTGTCACCCCTGTTTTTGATCATAGGTGTGAAATTAACATGAATGAATGGTTTGGAATACAGAGATAAGGTCTGTCTCTTTTTAAAGACACTCAGCAGATTAGTGACTTGACTTTTGACACACACACACACACACACACACACACACCATCCAGCCTGTGATTGTTTCTCCTCAGCTCCTTCATCTTCTCCTCTGCGTTTCTCCTCTCCGCTGCTGCGTCTCTCCTCACCACGGCAACATCGTACTCCAGCGTCTGCCGCTGCGCCTCTCCGCGCTCCACCTGCGCTCGTAACCGGGCAACCTGCGCCTCATACTGCGACACCTGCAGGGACACAGATATTACATGTATATGAGCGCATCACAAGACTAATTTCTGTAAATTAACTGTAAATTGTAAAAATTGTGGTTGATATGACTTTTAAATAATTCATCACACTGGAAGTGGATGGTCAATTCAGGGGCATTGTGGGATACAGTATTTCACGCAGTGTCCTGATCACATGTTTAAGCACCTGTCAGAGGCAGAGCAGGTGTTTGTTTGTACCTCTTCATTGTGTTTGGAAGTGAAATCCAGTTTGTCTTTTTCCAGCTGGTTGATTTTCCACCTCAGCTCAGCCGCAAGAGTGAAATCATCACCCGTCTCTCTCTCACCGACCCGTCGGTCTCTCTGCAGCCCATCAATCACGACTCTGAGCCTGTGAACACAGCGCTGTGAGGACACGTACATACCAAGGCCCATTTCCACCACAAAAGAACTTCAGTCACGCTCTGGTAAACTAATGAAATTATAAACTAAATCAAAACTACAGGACAGAACGTCAAAAGTCATAATTATGAGGTAAAAAGTCAACTCTGACAAAAAGTAGAAATTGACAGCAACAAACAAAAATTGAAATTATGAAAAAGAAAATAATGACATACTAAATCAAAGTTGACATACTAAGCCAAAATTGACAACATTATGACATACTAAATTAAAATTGTGACAAAAAAGATGAAATTGACGAAAAAAAATGTAAATTCTGACAAAAAGTAGAAAATAATAACATATTAAGTCGAAATTATAACAAACATTCGGACAAAAAGTTGAAATTATGGTCAAAAACCAACATACTAAGCCAAAATTGACAAAATTACAACATACTAAGTTACATTTTGACAAAGAGTCAAAATTGAGACAAAAAAAATCAAAATTCAGACAAAAAGTAGAAAATAATGCTATAAAGTCAAAACTATGGTTTAAAAGTCAAAATTGACATACTAAATCAAAATTATGATTAAAAACTCAAAATTCTGACAAAAAGTTGAAATTATGACAGTCAAAACTGACAAACTAAGTCGAAATTGTGACAAAACGTAAAAATTGTGACATACTAAGTTAAATTTCGAAAGAGTTGAAATTAAGACAAAAAAAATCAAAATTCAGACAAAAAGTAGAAAATAATGCTATAAAGTCATAATTATGGTTTAAAAGTCAAAATTATGACATACTAAGTTAAATTTCTGACAAAAAGTTGAAATTGACAAAAAAAACCCTCAAAATTCTGACAAGAAAATTACATACTAAATTGAAATTATGATAAAAACTCAAAATTATGACAAAAAGTTGAAATTATGACAGTCAAAACGGACAAACTAAGTTAAAATTGTGACAAAAAGTCAAAATTATTAAAGTCAAAATTGTGACATACTAAGTTAAATTTCGAAAGAGTTGAAATTAAGACAAAAAAAATCAAAATTCAGACAAAAAGTAGAAAATAATGCTATAAAGTCATAATTATGGTTTAAAAGTCAAAATTATGACATACTAAGTTAAAATTGTGACAAAAAGTAGAAAATAATGACATACTAAATTGAAATTATGACAAAAAGTTATGATACTAAACCGAAATTGACAAAATACCAAAATTATGACATACTAAGTTATATTTCTGACAAAAAGTTGAAATTAACAAAAAAAACCTCAAAATTACATACTAAATCAAAATTATGATAAAAACTCAAAATTCTGTCAAAAAGTTGAAATTATGACAGTCAAAACGGACAAACTAAGTCGAAATTGTGACAAAAAGATGAAAATTCTGACAAAAAGTAGAAAATAATGACATACTAAATCGAAATTATAGCAAAAAGACAAAAATAATGACAGTCGAAATTATGACAAAAAGTTATGTCACAAAATTTGTCATGATTTTGACTTTTTATTGTCATTATTAAGATGTACCAAAGCGTGATTTCTCTTTGTTATGTGGCAGAAATATGCTTCTTTCATCAAAGTCCCTGAAGTCTTTGGCTTCCATACACACACAACATGTTAGAAACAAGAACCTGTGGATCTCCTCCTGTGGGTTCTGTGCAGACGGGGTGACGGCCGCCGGGTGAGACGCCCGCAGGGTGGAAACAGGGTGGCTGGAGTCTTTACGTTTGGCTCGGCTGCCATGGCGTGGACGGACGGCGGGCGACTCAGTGGGCATGAGCTCAACGTGTCCTTACAGTTCTGAGATCTGCAAAACTACAGGGTCAGAAAATACTAGCTCCCAAATATAAGCACTTTATCATAAACAAATACAGCTTAAAATAAGAATGTCAGTAACAATACATTCATGTTTCAGGTGGATTTACAAGGTTCCCATAAAGACAGAGAGAAGGAGAAACATAAAGAAACATAATTATGAAACAACAACAGAATATTATATATTAACATAACAAAGAAAACCGGTTTAGAGATGCTTTTATATATAGCTCCAGATAGCAATCTGACAAACACTACAGCTTATATACACGCAATTTATAAATATAACACATGAATCATATGATACACAGTAAAATGCTACGAAAACTAAATTAAATTCACGTGTTTGCTTCTAAAAGCGATAAACGGTCAATTCAAAATAACATTAGTAAAACTAAACACCAGCCCACCATTAATAGGCCTGTTATGCTCGTGTGTCCGTGTTGGATGAAATATTACAGTGAAACGACATTAAAATGTTTAAATCCGTGTAGTTGTAATTGTAAACACTCCTCAGCGTCTGTTTGAATCTGACGCCATGTTTCCTCCTCACCATGACAACAACGATAAACGAAAAACACCGCGAAATATTCATCAAAACACGTCTCGCTCGCTTTTTACTTTTAAATTATACTTACGTTTTGTATTTTGTTAAATGATTAAATAAAGTGTTAAAATATTTTAAACATCTTCATTTTGCCGCTTCCTGTCGCGGAATTTTAACTCTTTAACGACCGATGATGAAAAACCGTGACGAAATTTTGTTTTTTTTAATCCGCGAAGATCTTTTTTAATTATTGTTTGATTAAATAACAAAAAAAATATGTGGTTATTCGCCTTAACATTGTGAAGAAATCCATGTTATTTATTATATTTAGAATAATTATAAACCAAAACCTCCCCTTTCTCTGTGTGTAGTGGTACATTCCTCATGCACGCTGCTGAGCGGGACGCGGACTGAACTATTCCACCGGTGCTGAGGGGAGGCTCACACTCTCGCAAGTCTCCATGTCCTTTCATTCATCTCGTGATAATATTTTTAATTAGTAGCGTATTTTCCGTTTTGTTTTTAAGTCAAAGTGTTTCTAAAATAGTCTTTGAATAAGTAGATATGCAGAAGGGAGTGAAGGTGAGTTTATATACAAACAATGGGCTTGTGTTAGCCTGAAGCTAGCTAAACACGGCTATCATTTTATTTACTTCAGTGTCGGTAGCAATATAATAATAATAAAGTCACATTATTGTTTTAAAAAGGCAAATTCATAGCCATAAGGCTAATTTAGTGCATGTAATAGTTGTCTCTGCTGGTAAAGTGTTTTGTTTATTGTTTTTGTGTGTTGGTGACACATGCTGAGTGTTATTTGTATTAATTAACCCTTTTGTTTTCTTAGATGAAGATGACATCTGATCAGAACACAGACGATTTCAATCCAGGAGATATAGTGTTTGCTAAGATGAAGGGTTATCCTTTCTGGCCTGCCAGAGTGAGTTTATATACAGCAGATATAAGGCATATTCATCATATGTACATGAGGTCAATTGAAATCTGACTGTTTGTGTGTTGTTTTGTTTGTCACTCAGATTGGTGAAGGAAAAGCCCCGAAAAATAAGATCCCCATCTTCTTTTATGGAACACACTCAACGTAAGTGAACTCACACACACACACACACACATGATGAAACAACCAAAACAAAACACACATCCTTCATTAAACCAAAGATATGCTATCTATCATTCTACTGTCCACGTATATATAAGCATTTTTATACAGAGAAACCTTAAAGCTCTAACTATTATGCAGAAATAATATATCTATGTATACAACAATTCATCTTAAGCGGTTAGTTTAATTCTGTCATTAATTACTGACCCTCGTGTCGTTCCACACCCATAAGACCTTCGCTCATCTTCAGAACACAAATGAAGATATTTTTGATGAAATCCGAGAGGTTTTTTATACTCCATTGAAAGCAACGAAATCACCACATTCAAGGTCCAGAAGTAGTAAAAACAGTCAAAATAAAATAGTCAACATGACTACAGTGGTTCAGCCTTAATGTTATTAAGTGACGAATACTTTTTGTGTGCAAAAACAAAAGAAAAATAATGACTTTATTCAACAAATTCGTCTCTCCTCTGTCATTCTGCTACGCTATTTACGTTGCAGAGCTTCAGTGTTTACGTCTAAACGCCGGCTCCTGCGTCAGTATGTCAATTTCGGTTTAGTATGTCAGTTTTGACTGTAATATTTTCAACTTTTTGTCGTCATTTCGATTTTATTTTTCTGTCAAATTTGACTTTTTGTCACAATTTTAACTTTTTGTTTATTTATCAATGTCACTTGCTATCTAGTAATAACTAGCATTGTGTTCTGAACATCTCTCCTATTCCAGAACTTTTCTTTTCCCGAAAGACATCGTCCCCTACTGGCCAAACAAAGAGAAGTACGGCCGGCCCATCAAACGGGGCGGGTTCGAGGAGGGCATGTGGGAGATTGAGAACGACCCGGGCGTGGGCCTCAGAGGTCAAAAGGTCAGTGATTTTCGCTGTTAAGGCCCGATAACTATAGCGCTAAAGATATCGCTTCTAAAGAGACAGAATAGCAGAATCCACGCCACAACTATAACGCCACAGAGAACAGTAAAGGGGCTGTTCACACAGAACGCGTTTTTCTATTCCAGTGTGCTACTTTTCCATTGTTTTTTTTTATGTAATGCGCGTCAGACGGACGCGTATGACCGTTACGTTCCCGTCTTGCGTCTTTTGCAGCACCTCGCACATGAGCACCACGCTTTAAGACGCCATGTCAAGGTAAAAGAATTTTACCGCTGGTGTAGACGCTAATATAGCTATCGCTGTTGGTGTGAATGGGTCTCTAGAAAAGCACTGTAACGCATGATGGGCTTTGTGTTTCTGACAGAAAGCAGCACTGGTGAAACGACTGTCAGATACTCAGCCGAAACTGAAAGTCAGGAAGAAGAAAGCAGAAACTCAGAGCGAAGCCAAGAACCAGACTGGATCACGTAAAGATTCGGTGTCGAAGGGTGATTCGAAAGCAGCAACGCCACGTATGAGAGAAACTCAAAGCAAAACAAAGCCTGAACCTGTCAAGTCGACAGATGATAAAACGACCGAAACCAGGTCGACGCGCTCCAGAGATTCAACGGCAAAGATCGTCACGCCCGACGAAAGACAGACGACTGAAGTCGCGCCTGCGAGGAGAGTGACGTCGCTCAAGACGGTCGCGGCAGGAAGGAGGATGCTGCCGTCCAGGAAGATCATTTTAACGAGACGAGCCGCTGCGGCAAAGACGCTTTCCGCTCGCAGAAAACACATACTGAATAGAAAGATTGTTTCAACTGCGAAGAAACGGATGGATGCTAACAATCACCGAAAGGTTTGCGTGATGCTGTTAGCCATCACATCTGAACCTGGTTTATGTCAGAATGTGAGTGTCTGATGTTGTGTGTGTTGTATTGAAATCATTTAGCCCTTGAGGATCACGCGCTCTACTGCAGATCTGACCCAGACCACAGATGACGTCACTGCCGCACCGATCAGGATGCCCGCGCTGAAACACAAACGCTCGCGAACCGACTCTGATGTAAGACAGGAAGGAACTGTGAAGAAAGACGCGCCTGTTTCTCTTCCAGTGACGAGCAGCTCTGCCCCCTCCAGCCCAGCAGGTGATCTACCTAGCAACATGCAGAAACATGTTAGCAGTGTGTTAAATCATGTTAGAAACATGCTTACAACGTGTAAAAATCATGATAGCAACATGTTAAAACATGCTAACAATGTTAAATCGTGTTTAAAACATGTTAGCAATGTGTTAAATCATGATAGAAACGATGTACTAAATCATGCAAGCAACATGCTAAAACATGCTAACAGTGTTAATTCATGCTAGAAACTTGTCTGCAACATGTTAAATCCCGCTAAAACAGGTCAACAATGTGTTAATGTTAAAACAGGTTAATAACATTTTATTGACTTAACTTTCAGACAAGACTTTCTACTTAGAAATTCTACTTAGTTGTAAAATGTCTTAAATCCATTTTTACAAAGTTTTAAAAATGCAACTGAACCGACAAAGCAGTAAAGATTTCATTTTTACTCCTTGCTTTTCGAAATTGTAAAATGCAGGTTTTAGTGTAATGAAAAGTTGTGGATGTTGTTTCATGTTCTCATTATAATCTCGATGGTCATTATTACCATAAAGAGCTTCTAATCTGATCAATTTACAGGCTCAAAGAGGAAGCGGCTCACAGAAGAGCAGACGTCTGTCCCTGACAAGCCTGTTTCTCTTTCAGTGACGAGCAGCTCCGCCCCCTCCATCCCAGCAGGTGATCTAGTTAGAAACATGCTAACAACATGCTAAATCATGAAAGCAACATGTTAAGTGTTAGCAATGTGCTAGAACATGTTAATAACATTTTACTGACTAAAAATCTTCAAACTTTCATAACTTTTCAGTTATTTCAGACTTTCAGACAAGACTTTGTCAGATTTAGATTTAGATTTCATTTTCACTCCTTGCTTTTCAAAATCGTAAAATCGGTCTTATGTGTAAAAGTGAATTAAAACAGAAGTATATTGCTTTTGTTATATTACTATTTGTATCCCTAAATAAAAATGCATTATTATTATTATATTTTCAGTCCAGTATTAATATAACAAAATTAAATATTGCCAATTAGTAAAATGGAAAAACTAGAAAATTCCATCATTGGCGAGGAAAGAGTTAATAAACATTCCTAGATGTGCTTAAAAATTAACAAAATTATATTATTATGCTAGTGCATCCAAATAAATCCATGTTACAATTCATATTCTTGCCTTATCCCGATTCGATTTTTTCTTCCCAAATTTTCCCAAATAAGTCACATTGCAGAAGTTAAATGAGAAGTTGTTTTCATTATAATTTAGATTGTCATTATTACCATAAAGAGCTTCTAATCTGATCAATTTTACAGGCTCAAAGAGGAAGCGGCTCACAGAAGAGCAGACGTCTGTCCCAAAAGAACCGGAGAAGAACGAGGAGAAGATCAAGAAGATAAAAGCGCAAGATAAGAATGAACAGACACAGGTGGCAAATAAACCCGAGGAGGTGAAGAGTGATGTTCTGAGCATCTCCGAAAAGCAGGATGAGACAAAAGAGGAGAAACATCCGAGAGGTGAAGAGGTGAGAGCGGGCGGGAGCGCTGGAGAAGGAGCCGTACGGAGCAGGAGCGAGCTGACATCTCTCTGTGTGTCTGTCTCTCGTAGAGGAGTAAGATCCCGGCGGAGAAGAGGCAGAGCGTGCTGAAGTCCCTGCAGGGTTTGGTCACGTCCACCAGGGGAAAGACACAGTCTGGCGCTGAACAAACCGCTCAACACGAGGAGCCGCAGAAACGGCCCGAGAGGAGCCGCGGCGCCAGGAGCGAGAACCGCAGCCCCGTCAAACCGGCCGAGGGCGAGAAGAAAGAAACGGAGCAGAACGGAGAACATGACAGCAGGAACGCAGGGTGAGTGAGATCAAATCAGAATGCAGAAGCACAGGAGTCTAATCCTGAAGCTGGTGTTGAGACTAAAGCCCGAGAGCGATAACTAATACCAGTTTTGATAATCGTTCTAAATAGTCCACACCACAGCTATAACAATAAGTATAATAAATAGAGTAATGGTAATCTTTCTTATTATAACACTGTGATAAAAGCGGTCTTTTTCATGTTAATCAGAGTGATTTTGGATTGATTTGGTTGCGAGTGCAGTGCGCTTGCAGAGAGACTCCGCCCACACGCTCTTCTGATTGGCTGTGATTTTGGATTGATTTGGTTGCGAGTGCAGTGCGCTTGCAGAGAGACTCCGCCCACACGCTCTTCTGATTGGCTGTGATTTTGGATTGATTTGGTTACGAGTGCAGTGCGCTTGCAGAGAGACTCCGCCCACACGCTCTTCTGATTGGCTGTGATTTTGGATTGATTTGATTGAGTGCAGTGGACTTAAAGACATGGTTATGACTAAAACTCTGATTAACGTGGAAAAGACGCTTTTATTGAAGCACATCTGGTTAGTTAACTGAGTGTGTGTTTCAACAGACAGCAGAACAACACCAGCAGAGAGGAAGAGCGCAAAGGTGAGAGACACGCATCACACTGAAACATCTGTATCGACCCGTGTGTGTGTGTGTGTAGATCTCTAACTGTGTGTGTGTGTGTGTGTGTGTGTTTCAGCTCCTTCTCTGTCCGTCACAGATTCTTTGCTCTACCGGCTGCACGGTGACATCAGAATCTCAATGACGCTCGACAATCCAGTATGAACCCGTTTCATATCATTTATATATTAATCATTTTGTTTAGGGTTCACCATCATTAATGTCCGTGTCTCTCTCAGGATGTCAGTAAGTGTTTGTTGGCTCTGGACGAGTTGAGCACCGTCCCCGTCTCGTCTCGAAACATCCAGAACCACAGCGAGCTCATCGACACGCTCAGAAAGGTAAACACTCACTGTTTAATTACTATAGTTCAGTCTCCTCAGCACAAGAGCAGGAATAACGCATGTTTGTCGTCAGATGCGGTGGTTTCGTGGCAGCGAGGCGATCATGTTTAAAGCCTCCATGTTGTATCATCGCTTCAAGAACATCTACCTCATCGGAGACGCAGACGAGACTCTGAGTCAGGAGTACATCGACTCGCTGCAGCAGGAGAGAGAGAACGATGAGCGACAGACAGACGCCGGATCAGGTAATGACACGCTGTTCCTGGAAGCCTCGTGCTGGTGGTTATTACACGGCTCTCTGGGATACTTGACCGTGATTTGGACAGTAACTGTGTAATGGACCTGATTTAACATCTGCTCACAGAATACAATCATTTCCTCTCTAATCCATGTGTCATGTTCATCCCTCATTCAGCATATCAACTCAAAACTGCTTGTTTTCAAACATTTTTATTAAGTGTTGATATATTAAATTAACCCTTTAACTGCCAACCCCTTTTTTTTTAAAGCACAGACATGAAAATGCACTATCCAAACTTAAATCATTGTAATTAAAAAGTGCTTTGGAATATGGAAACAAAGTTTGGTCTTGTTTTAAAGAGAACACTCAGCAGATCGTTGAAAGTATGAAAAATTATAGAAGTTTAAATTAACTGTAAATCTGTAAAGTTTTTATTTTATATACAAAATAATTTTTACTCAAAGCCATATGTCTAGCCAAGTTGTGTTCCAAATGACCCTAACCCTAACTTCTATCACAAAACAGACACCAAATATAAAAAGCTTGAGATTCAGACCTTTCCGGCAATATGTTATGTCAAGATTAGAGAAGTTTTGACTATAAAGTAGTTAAAATAAATTTTGTAATATGAAACATGACAATGTCAACGACAATCGGACGCATTGTCCGATTTCAAAACGGTTTTCACAGGATGAATGCTGAGTTAAGCTTTTGAATGATACCTAATTTATGATGATTGCTGAAATAAATAAAAACAGCGGCAAGCAGCAGGTTAGGGAGTTCACCATGATCCACTGTGTGATTCCAGAACTTTCAACAACAGTTTAGAAAAATTAGTTGTTATAACAAAAAACATGTATTCTTGTTATTAAAGCCTCTTTAATGTTTTATTTTTTTCCCCAAATTCCATTTTTCTCTTTTTTTTTTTTTTTTTTTTGGTTCAATTAAATTTTAGTAATTAAAAAGCATGTCTATTTAACAACAATTTATTAAGTTTTATTTTTTCCTTTTTCTAGACTCCAATTTAATAGTTAAATCAAATTTTAATGATCAAAAACCTTACGCACACACTCTTTCATTTCATTAAAAAAAAATTTAAAGTAAAAAGTTCAAATGTAATAATAATAAAAAAACAATTTTTAGGACCCTATGAATTATTTTATTTTTTCCGCTCAAATTCCACTCTAAAAAACTGTGTTTTCCATTTTTCTGGATTCTGTTTTAGTGCTTTATTACATTTTAATAATCAAAAAAGCATGTCTAATCAATTGAATTCATAAAGCTTTAACAACTTAAACATATTACTGTAATAAATTAAGTGTGCAGCTCTACTTTTGATTCATTCCTCCAAAATTTGTTTCGTTGATGTTATACAGCAAATTGCATTTAGCTGACTCTATTCTGAGTGCTTTTTCTACGTTGTACAAATAATAGGGCCGTATTCTTGATTTGATGTTTAGAATTGTAATTAAGTTTAATTTTATTCATTTATAGTCACTAAAGAAAGATGAATGTGGAAAACGGCAGAATGTTTACAGAGTGTTTGTGTCTGTTCAGTTATCAGTCCGACGGGAGAGACTCAAGATACGAAACAAGCGCCTCAAACCACTGAACACGTGCCTCTCAGGTATGACATCATCATCATGACATCATATTACACACACAGCATCTGAGCCGAGCCTCACATTGTCTCACTGTTGCTCGTTTCATTTCTAATGGCAGTCGTTCTCTGTTTTCAGCGCGGCCGGCGAGGACAGGAGCTGACCTGAGGAAACCGCCGGAGTGTTTTTAACCTTGTTTGTGTTGTTGTTCCGGAATCGGGAGAGAGAGAGAGAGAGAGAGAGAGAGTTTTATCCGATCACCGCTGCAGTAATTTATTGGCGCTGAGATGAAGAGTTTCAAGAGCTCAGTCTGAAATCCTCACGCTGATGCTTTCAGGTCTTTTACTTTCATGTCATAGATTAATCCTAATGCGATGAAGACGGGTGTCGTTCTGCGGGAAAAGAGAGAGAGACACACTAATAAAGGACTGAGATTCCTCCCGTTTGTTTATCCTGTCAGTTCACTTTCAGCAAACAAACACCTTCAGCTTTGATTTCATACATTCAGATGTGGGTTTTGAGGTTAGATGTCGTGTGAACTCTGAAGTGTGTGAAAGTGATGACATGCTGATGCTGACAGGATCCAGATTTCCTTCCCTTTCATCACGTATGAAGCTTCGTCAGACTTTAGCTGTGTGTTTTACAATCATTGTGACACTACAATTAAAGTGATTTGCCGTTACCACTGAACAATGTCTGAAAACTCAGTCGGACACGTCTCATAATCTGTTAAAGAGTTTCTCAAACACTTTCAGATGGACGTTTGTTCTGGGTTCTGTTTGTAAGACGTTAAACGCAAGCATTACAATGTTCAGGTGTGTGTGTGTGTGTGTGTGTGTGTGTACACAGGGCAGCTATATCGTCGTCATCATCATACAGTGTACAGTAACACTTCGAGTCTGATCTGGACTCATTCACACACGATCTGATCTGAATCCGGTGCTAACAGACGCTGTCTGTGTCATGAAAACATTTAGCCATAACACATTCTAGCATTATCTGTCCTGCTCACACGCCCCTAGATTTGTATTATAAAGCACTTGCATGTGCTTCCTGTGTTGATGTTACAGTCAATATGATCTTGATCACATTAAACTGATCTTCAATACTTTTTGGTGCTTCTTGTGTTGTGGTTTCGTCTGATTTGTTGTTCGGATTTGATCGGATCTTTTTTATATTTTTTTATTTTATTTTTTTAAGTGAAGTTAAAAAAATATTTATTTTATATTTCTATTTTTAAATCATAAAACTTTATGTAAAAAAAAAAAAAAAATGTCCCGCATTTTCATGTCACTACCAAAATGGCCACTACCGAAATAGTCACGACTGAAACGTGAAGTTTCTGTTATTCATTAAATTTAGTTTTTATGTTTAGTTTATATAGATCTGTTCAGAGCTGTGCTAGCTAACCATGTGCTGATTAGCATCTTTGAGCTAGACTCAAAACTATCTAAAATTGTCACTACCGGCACATGTGAAGTTTCGGTAGTGACAAAATGGGACACATAATCATTTATAGTTAATCATTAGTATTTTAATGTGTTTTAGTATGCGAGTTAAATCCAGTCATGTGATGCGGTCACTACCAACACATTACTGTCACTACCGGAAGCGAAACATGGGACGTTTTGTCAAAAATCAAGAATATCGAATGATCAACTAAGATGTTATGATAGTGTTTGGTTCAATGTTTATTCAAACTAATGAATCCTTCACTTTGAAATCAGTGTGATCAACTTTATGCCTTTTACAAAGAAAGACTGGACTCAAAATACAACAAATCTCACAAATCACACTTGAAATATTGTTAAAATTGTAACTGTTATTGAGAAAACTTTTTCAAAAAATAGCAAAAACAACATTTACAAGGTAGATGTGAACAAAATCTTAACAGGTCAATGTGACCCTTCTTATTAAATTATTTATTATTGTGTTTCGGTAGTGACACATTTGGGGAGAGGAAAAATATTCCAAAACTTTCTGGAAATACAATATGAGAATTAACTGCACAATTACTAGAAATGTGTAGCTTGGATATTATACAGTGTGCATACATACACAATTAGTGGGAAAAGACAAATTTTCCAACTCTTCTGTTTAATGGCTCATATATAATTATAAATAATCTAAATATAATGTGTATCAACATTAATTGCGTGTGTTTATGAGTACTAGTGATTTTGTCACTCTTTCCCGCGCAACAGTGTGTAAGTTCCGATACCGAATCATATTATGGCGAAGATCCAGCTCATGAATTATAAATCCTTGACGTGACGCGATTAGCGGTGGAGTGTGAGCGCCAGTCTCCTGGCCAATGAGCGAAGCCTGCTATGCAGCTCATGAATATTAATTCAGGCTATGTGTCGGGAAGGTTACCAGGACTCTATTAATATTCATAAGCTACGGTTTCCTCATAGTAGGACCGGTATTTCAGCGTCCGCTTCCACAAACTTTAAGGAGACCGTTGGGTAAAACAAAACCACGACGTTTTTTTGTTTTTACGATCGTTACCATGGAATTTTTTTTTACAGGTTTGTAATTAACTGCCCTGCGTGACGCACGCATCGCTCGGTGGGTGTGTCCGGTAAACCCAACGTCATACCCCTGACGATATTCGGCTGAACCGACCGAGTCACACGGACGGATCCAGATGTCTGACTGTTAATGTGAGCAAACGTTCCGCGCAGATCTCAGGGAATTAAAGCGCCATGGCTCGGGTCGGTACCGGAGCAGACGGCGCGGAACCGGAGGAGGTGAGTGTCAGATATCTGACCGCAAACACCGGCTGTGTCTCCAAACTCCAGACAACGTTTTGCGCAGACTAGCGATTGTGGCCTCGGACGCGCTATTAGTGTTGAGACACCGACCGCTTCTTTCTTCCCCTCAGACTAAATGTCCTCCTAAAGTCAGTCTCCGATTTAAACACACACCGACTCCGCGTCAATAACAAATGCGTGTTCGTTCAGGTAAACGTCTTTCATTGGCATAATTATGCAACGGCGGTGACGTCACAAAGGTTACGCATGCGGCACGTTCACGTGAAACCCTTTTATAAGCCTCGTTTTCATGATACATGTTCATGGCAATACCATGGTTACCATGATGATGGTGTGTGTTTGTGTTGTGTGTGTATGTTTTGGAGCAGTCACGTGATCACAATAACAAGTAATGTATGCATTGCATGTCGCAGCATGTCATTTCTTAAAAAAATATTGTC
>CM074451.1:337500-432500 GCA_037101425.1 Elopichthys bambusa | reverse complement strand
CGAAGCTTTATTGTCGTAACCAGGGCTGGGTGTTCACACACACACACACACACACACATAGTTCGAAAGGGTGTGCTGTCTGTCTGCAAGTGAATTACTTTGTCTTGCCAGTAACTTGTGCTCTACTAGAACAGGTTTTCCTGCTTGAATGTTGATTATTTTCCTCATATTCTCCATTGTTGCAGCTCCTCTCTTCCCAGTCTGTCAGTAACACTTCCTGTCTCTATGAAGCCCCTCCTTCTGAAAAGCACAGTGTGCTCTGATTGGTCGGCTGGAGCAGTGTGTTGTGATTAGTGTTTGGGAAATGTCCCGCCCCTTACCATAACCGCCAGTTTCAACACACTACTAACTAACTCAAGCAGGCCCCGCCCCTTTATTCTGCGTATGAATTATTTAAATGAGGAATATTGTGAAGATGGAGGCGTTTCAGGAGGTTCAGAAACACTGACGCTGATATAGAGCCTTTTTCATGATCAAACAGCAACATTACACACTAAAGAAAGATGAAGATGGAAAATAAATAAAAAGATGTAATAAATGATCTGAGCTGAAACTTCACACACACATTCTGGAGACACCAGAGACTTGTATTACATCTTGTGAAAGTGGTGTTATAGGTCACCTTTTAAAGTATTTTTCATTGTTGGTTCATTTAGCTAGTGTAGAGTGTTCTTTTATTAATGAATGTTTGTTTTTCAGTGCTGTCTATTTCCTTTGCACTTTGACAGATTTAGTTAAATATTTATGACCGTTACACACACTTTAACATGAGGCCTAATGCATTATGAAGCCCTTCATGCAAAAAGGCATGCTGTTGTTTCTAGAAATACACAAACACAAGTGTCATTTCATCTGAATACAGCAATGAAGATGGATTTATCCGCACAAAATGCAACTATAAATGAAGATGCTGTGATGAAGGCATTAGGTCTGTGTGTCAGACAGCGACGGTCCGAATTGAGTTGCATAACTTCACATCTAAAAATAGAGACAGTCGTGTTAGTGGAACATCTGATCCGAGCAGAGATGTATGTTGTGTTTCTGCACTGCAGCTGCTGTTCATGATCAAACACACACGTGTCGTATTTCTGAGGTGTTCATTATCTGTTCGGTTTGTTTCAGGACTGTTTTGAAGATGCTTTCGATCGCATCCCAGTGTGAGTATCACATCAGATCATCCCTCACAATCAGGATCATCACTCACATACATGTATCAGAATAAAATTTGTGTGTGTTTGTGTGTTCAGGGCGTCTAAGATGGACCTGCATACGTCTATAGAGGAGTGCAGCATGGCCCTCAACCTCGTCCTCAACAACAAGTTCTCTGAAGCCCTGGACCTCCTCAAACCCTGGTACACCACTCACTCTCAAGATTTCAGAGCAAAAAGCGCCTCAAGCTGAAGGTGTACAATTATACTGAAAGGTGTGTTTGTAGGTCTAAGGACAGCATGTATCACGCGTTGGGCTACAGCAGTATTCTGGCGATGCAGGCCACGATGACGTTCGAGCACAAAGACATCCAGACTGGTATGGCGACCATCAAAGAGGCCTTACAGACCTGCCAGAGGTGCGGCTCAAGCATGTGTTCATCATCAGTAAAGCTGGACAGTTCCGGACAGTTCTGACATGTTCCCATCTGTCTGCAGGTTCAGGAAACGAAACTCAGTGGTGGGCTCCATATCCAGCCTGATGTCCAAACAGCCGTCAGACAGCCTGAAAGAGGGTAACCGTGTGTTTGAGACACTGAGCGCTTAGTAACATGTCTGAATGTGTTTGTGTACAGTTCTTACTCGTGTGTGTGTGTGTGTGTGTGCAGAGGAGATGCATGCAGAGATCTGCTACGCTGAATGTTTGCTGCAGAAAGCCACACTAACATTTGTACAGGTCAGTGAACCGCTTCACTCCAGTCCAGTGCGTCTACACCGGCTTGACTAATAATTTGGCAACAGTGTTATTAACATGATTCGATACTACATTAGTAATGCCTGAAGGGAAATGAACATGTTACAGCAGCAAAAACACAGACTCGCACACAAACCAATAAAACGAAACAGAATGGGTCATTGACGAATAAGGTTTTTAAAAGTGTAAAAAAACACAATGTTAAAAATTAGATTGTGGTTTTTATGATCAATTATCACTGCTTTTGTCAGTTTTTACAAGACGGACAAAATTTGCCACCAAAAAAGTAATTTGGTTTAACTAAAATTTCGGTTGTACCGAATGACACTTTTGGTTACACCGAATGACGATATTTTCAAACAATGCTAACAGGCTAATATCTAGCTAGCTAGCAAAAGGACAATCTAACATTTTATATTTAGCACAAGTTTTCAAAATATTACAACATGTTTTATAGCGGTTGTACCGAATGACACTTATAATGACGATATTTTCAAACAGTGCTAACAGGCTAATATCTAGCTAGCTAGCAAAAGGACAATCAAACATTTTATATTTAGTTTTTAAAATATTACAACATGTTTTATAGCGGTTGTACCGAATGACCTGATGTTTCGTGAAAACATGAATTTGTCATATAGTTCAGAGAGAGTTCGTTACTTTGCTTCATGACCATGTGATCTGAATGATGTCACATCCTGTCACATGATACTGACTGCATGACTTGATCCAGAATGGTCACATATTGGTTACTCCGAATGACATCAATGAAATTCATTTTTCCCAGACATTCTTTCTCATAACAAAGCGACGACTTCTACACATAATTTTAACACCATTTTGTTGATATATGATGTTATAAAATCATGCCGGAATATAAAATATATACATTTATTACATTTTAAGATATTTTATTCACTAATGAAATGGCTGTATTGAGCTTTGGACGGTTAAACCGAATGACCTTTTGACACTTCAAAATCTTTAAAATATCTTTTTATGTGCAAAAACTTTTTGGATTCAATAAAAGAGATCTAGTTGTGCTAGCTTACATACTCTGGATGTCATATCTTTGCTTTTTATTATTATTAAGGCCTTGACCGGTCACGTCATTGACCCAAATACAAATAAAAAATACCATCTAAATAATTTAAATCTCACAATTTTGAGGAAAAAGGCAGAAATGCAAGTTATAATCTTGCAATTGTGAGGGGGAAAAATCAGCATTTTGAGATTTGAGCTTTTTAGTTTTTTTATTCTGTGGTAGAAACAAGTTTCCATAATATTAATTATGAAAGATAAATATGAAATATAAGACACATTCTCATTCATCTTTGTGTTTATTTCAGGATGAAAACATGATAAGTTTTATTAAAGGAGGAATCAAAGTACGCACAAGTTATCAAATCTACAAGTGAGTCTGAAATCAAGAATTCATATTCAAAAAATATGATTTAATCTACTGTATGATATCTGTAAAAAATATTGTATTTATAATATAAACATTTTACAGTTGAAAATTATATTATGTTTTAATATAATATATTATAAGATAAAATATAATTATACTAATATATAGTAATTTTGTATAATTTATATTATATAATTATATTTTTTATTTTGTGAACGACAAAAAAATCATAATAATAATTGAGATAAAATACATGAGAACACACACACTTATATTATATATATATATATATATATATAATATTTTCATGGATATTATTGTTATTATTATTTTCTAGCTGAACTGTGTGTGTGTGTGTGTGTGTTTAGGGACTGCCAGAGTGTGTTGAACATGTCTCAGGGAGTGGGCGGAGAAAGTGAGGCCTTCAGACAGTTTGAGGGCGGAGTCAAGCTGGGGATTGGCTCCTTTAACCTGGTCAGTCAATGAGACAGGAAGTGCAGGATGACTGGAAAATTACCCTGAGAGTCACTGTGCATGTGGTTAAATTAGACTGATGTAATAACTGATAGAAACCCATTAAAAAGTGAAAATGCAGCAGATGACTGGATCTTGAGCTGAAGCTTTAACTGTGTTGTGTGTCAGATGCTGTCTTTACTACCTGCACGAATCCTTCGACTGCTGGAGTTCATCGGCTTCTCAGGGAATCGAGTGAGTAACTGCTGATGGGAGAAATGAAGCTTTTCAGAGCTCTGAATGAGTTACTAACGGTGTCTGTCCTGCAGGAGTTCGGTCTGTCGCAGCTGCGGGACGGCGCCGGCAGTCACAGTCTCAGATCAATCCTGTGTGTCCTGACGCTGCTCTTCTACCACACTTACGTCTCTCTTATACTGGGTAACCACTGCACCACACACACTTGACCAGTCTGGGTGACAGATGGGACCTGAAATATAAAAATATCAAAAAGTCAGACATGTCGACAAATCTAGCAACTTCTTGGACAAATCTTATCTAGATTCCGGGACTCTTATTATAGATCAGTGGACTCGCCAAACTAGCCAATAGTCTGCCAGGACTGGCTCACGTCTCCAGTCAGAGCACGGGTACGTCCTCGTCGCCACTGATGACACAGCGTTCCAAACAGAGGCGTCCGCGATGAGTAGCTAGAGTAGCAGTAAGGTCAAAGGTCGAATCCATGAAAAGGATTACCAGAAAAAAAGTGTTAGGCAGGTAAATGTTCTGAAAGAGCAATAAACATCCAGCTGAGCATGTAAATATGTACCATAAACATTTGTGTAGTTTTTTTATTTATTTATTTTTTTAGTTTTTATGTTAATTTTAGTTTAATTTTTAGTCATTTTGTTGTGCCTTTTGTCTTTTTTTTTTCAGGTTTAGTTTTAGTTGGTTCTTATTTATTTTCAGTTAAAAAAATAAAAATGTATTTCGGTTTATTTCCAAGTCGACATTTCTAATTTTCGTTTAGTTTAAGTTTTTCAATTAATATTAATATTTTATTTTATTTCAGCTTAATTTTAATTAACAGGTTTAGCTTTAAATGACAATAATAATCCTGATTTATATATATTTTAAATAATTAATTTATTATTGCTTATTTCAGTTTATTATTGAGAAATATTATGATAACAGTAAATCAAATTACAGTACTAATATTTATGGCTTTAGTATTGTCTTAATTTCAAACAATAAACCATCACGTTTTTTCTTTTTTTTTTTTTTTTTAGATATGTAGTTTTTGTTCATTTTTATTTCAATTTTAGTTTTAATTATCTTAATACATTGTTAAACTAAATGAAAATGAGAAATGATGCATTGGCAAGTTTTTTATAATATTTATTTATTTCCGTTAATGTTTATTTTATTTCAAGTAGTGATCATTTTTTTATGGTATAACCCTGCTTTTGACGCATCCAGACTGTAAATCAGAGCAGACTTCACTTGAATCCTGAATCAGTTCTGTTTCACGTTGTGTTTGTGTGTTTCAGGCACTGGCGAGGGGAACCTGGTGGAGGCCGAGGCCCTGCTGGAGCCGTACATAGAGAGATTTCCTCGGGTGAGACACACACACACACTTGTTACACACTGTCACATGGTGACTTTAATGATGGGCAGTCCTGATTTTAATGAAAGCTCAATGTTTTTGTTCCCAGGGCTCCATCATCCTGTTTTACTCGGCTCGGATCGCCTTACTGAGGGGAAACTTTGAGAAGGTGAGGGGGTTTTGATGCGGTCCGCACGTGTGTAGCCGTGTCTTGTGTTGTAACGGCTGTGAATCTCTCAGGCGGTGGTGAAGTTTCAGGAGTGTATCGCGACCCAGCAGCAGTGGCGTCAGGTCCATCATCTGTGCTACTGGGAGCTGATGTGGTGTCACTCGTTCCAGCAGCAGTGGATGGACGCGTACCGATACGCTGACCTGCTGTGCCGAGAGAGCCGCTGGTCTAAAGTAACACGCACACACAAGACACTTCATATGCTGTAATATTATCGATCTGACTGCACTGACACTATCAGTCGAGAACAAAACACACACACATCTAAACTATAACTACACCTCGATATGAATTAATAAATAAAAAATGAGCAGGAAGCACATATAGTACTTTGTCTCAAAATGCAAATAAAATGATCAGCCTAATTATGGATATAAAGATCAATTTCCAAAAGCACTAACATAAAAACCAAAACAGTTGTAATTAGTGTATACAGAATATTCACACTTATTGAAAATGAAAACTAGATAAATAATCAAATACAATTAGAAAATGCTAAAATATTTGTTAAATACAGCTTGTGACGCATGTGTTTATTTACCAGTAAACCTCTCTTGTGCGACGCTTTGTAAAAAAGGAATTGTTTGATTACATTTTAAAAGATTAACTAAATTGTTATTTATTTATGCATTCATTTGATTACCACAGTTTATGAAAATAAATTTGCATTAAATCATAAATCCAGAAAAATTAAAACACGCAACACAGAATTTCTGAATAAAAATAAAACATTTCATAGGGGCACATTATTGTAAAATTTTAATAAATTATTAAATTGTTGAAGTTTTATTGATTAGACATGCTCTTTGATTATTAAAATTTAAGTAAACCTTCCAAATAAAATAAACTCTTCAAACGTCTTTCTCAAGCCAACATCAAAGTTTGCCTTGACTAACATTTTATCTAGTTAAATTATTGAAGTTTTATGATTAGACAGACTTAATTAATTCAACCTTTAAAAGTAAAAATTAAAATTATGAAATTGGGCAAAATGAAACAGAATTTGGGAGAAAATATAACAAAGTTCATAGGGCCCTAAACATGTAATTTGTTAAAGGGTTAGTTCACCCAAAAATGTAATTTCTGTCATTAATTACTCATGTCGTTCCACACCCGTAAGACCTTCGTTCATCTTCAGAACACAAATCAAGATATTTTTGATGAAATCTGATGGCTCAGTGAGGCCTGCAATGACACTTCCTCTCTCAAGATCCATTAATGCACTAAATCATATTTAAATCAGTTCATGTGTTCAATATTAATATTATAAAGCGACGAGAATATGTTTGTGCGCCAGTTTTTTTTTGTGTGTGTGTGTGTTCGATTCGTGGTGCTCTGCAGCAGTGTTTTGAGATCCATCACTATATTGTTGAAATGTCGTTGTTTTGTTTTTTTAGCGCACAAAAAGTATTCTTGTCGCTTTATAATAATAATAAGGTAGAACCACTGTAGTCACATGAACTGATTTAAATATGATTTAGTGCATTAATGGATCTTGAGAGAGGAAATGTAATTGCAGGCCTCACTGAGCCATCGGATTTCATCAACAATATCTTAATTAATCGTAATTTTCATAATGCTGTTTTGATCTGAACCTTCTCAAGTGAGATTTCAAAGATACTTTGAGCACGTACTGTACATACAGTATGATGAGCAGCTGTTTTCTCCTGTCTCAGGCCATCTATGTGTATCAGAAAGCTGCTATCCTGAGCATGATGTCCGAGCAGGACGTGAAGACGACCGGAGAGAGTATCGTGGAGTTGTTCAGGTGAGTCTGGTCGCGTCTCTCGTGAGATTCCTCATGCGTTTGCTGAGGCTGATGGTCTCTGGCTCTCTCTGTGTGCCGCAGGCAGGTGGAGGGACTGAAGCAGCGTCTGGCCGGGAAGTCCATCCCTACGGAGAAGTTTGCTGTGAGGAAATCCCGGAGATACTCGTCAGCCGTGCCTGTCAAACTGGTGATTCCTGCGCTGGTGCGTCACACACACACGCTACAAAAAACACATGTAAATCAAGAGAGGAGGAAGTCATGCGTATGTCGTTCTTCACACAGGAAATGATGTACGTGTGGAACGGCTTCACCATCGTTGGGAAACGTGCTGATTACACTGAGAGCTTACTGGTCACCATCGAGAGAGCGGAAGAGCAGCTGCGCAACGATCCCAGTGAGACATTATTTGAGCTGTTTATGAACCTTCTCGAGTGAGAAGTCTTATCTGCATTTGAGGAAAAAATCTAGTTCTAAATCTAAAAATTGTGGTTGCTGTATGTATGATTGTTTATGTAATGTTGGTTTACACATGTTATGAGTGGGTTGGCTACTATATCTATAAATGAATGCATTAGATGACATGAAATTACGGTCAAAAGGCCTTTTATGTCCCCACCAATGTCAATATCAAACCTGCGCCCTTGATGCAAAGTGCCCACGAGAAACAGGTGTGTGTGTGTGTGTGTGTGTGTTCCAGACCCGTCTGAGTTTCACCCTGATGATCAGTGTCTGGTACAGATGTTGAAGGGTTTGTGTTTGAAGAATTTGGGCAGATTACTGCAGGCTGAACTGTGCTTCACACAGGTGATCAGCAGGTAAACACACAAACAATCACACAGATATTATTTCACTTTCTTATAACTGATCACATATATATATATATATATAAGTATATATAATGAAGAAGAGCGTTTGCAGTGTTTTGATGATGACTCGAGGTAACTGTGTGTTTGCAGTGAGAAGCGTATCCGTTACGATCACTATCTGATCCCCTTCACCCTGTACGAGCTGGGTTTACTCTACAAGCAGCAGGGCGATTACATCAAAGCCACGCGCTTCATCGAGGACGCCAAGTGAGTTGGGTTTCATATTGGGTGCAAACCTCAGTTGCTGGAGGGTCACAGTCCTGCAGAGTTTAGCTTCAGCCCTAGTTAAACACACCTGATTAAGCCAATCAAGTCCTTCAAGCTTATTTGTGAACTACAGGTCTGTGTGTTGGAGCAGGGCTGTGGCCGCACTGTGTGTGTGTGTCTCCTCTGAAGTAAATGACAACTTGAGTGTTAAAGATGTAACAACTTTTCTGTTACGAGATTTAAATGTTGGTCGTTTTGTTCTATTACGAGATTTAAAAGTCAGTGTGTTTTTTTTTTTTTCTATTACAAGACTTAAATGTCGGTTTAAATGTCGCTCGGTTTCGTTCTATTCTGAGATTTAAATGTCGTTCTTTTTTTTCTTTTTTTTCTTCTATTACGAAATTTAAATGTCGGTCAATTTTGTTCTATTACCAGATTTAAATGTCGGTCGGTTTCATTCTATTACGAGATTTAAATGTCGGTCGTTTTTTTTCTATTACGAGATTCAATTTTGTTCTATTAACAGATTTAAATGTTGGTCGATTTTTGTTCTATTACGAGATTTAAATGTCTTTTTTTCTATTACGAGATTTAAATGTCGGTCGGTTTCATTCTATTACGAGACTTAAATGTCGGTCGTTTTTTTTTCTATTACGAGATTCAATTTTGTTCTATTAACAGATTTAAATGTTGGTCAATTTTTGTTCTATTACGAGATTTAAATGTCTTTTTTTCTATTACGAGACTTAAATGTCTTTTTTTTTTCTATTACGAGACTTAAATGTTGGTCGTTTTTTTTTCTATTACAAGATTTAAATGTCGTTTAATTTTGTTCTATTACAAGATTTAAATGTTGGTCGGTTTCATTCTATTACGAGATTTAAATGTCATTTAATTTTGTTCTATTACGAGACTTAAATGTCTTTTTTTCTATTACGAGATTTAAATGTCGGTCGGTTTCATTCTATTACGAGATTTAAATGTCGTTTAATTTTGTTCCATTACGAGATTTAAATGTCTTTTTTTCTATTACGAGATTTAAATGTCGGTCGGTTTCATTCTATTACGAGATTTAAATGTCATTTAATTTTGTTCTATTACGAGACTTAAATGTCTTTTTTTCTATTACAAGATTTAAATGTCGTTTAATTTTGTTCTATTACAAGATTTAAATGTTGGTCGGTTTCATTCTATTACGAGATTTAAATGTCATTTAATTTTGTTCTATTACGAGACTTAAATGTCTTTTTTTCTATTACGAGATTTAAATGTCGGTCGGTTTCATTCTATTACGAGATTTAAATGTCGTTTAATTTTGTTCCATTACGAGATTTAAATGTCGCTCGGTTTCGTTCTATTACGAGACTTAAATGTTGTTCAATTTTGTTCCATTACGAGATTTAAATGTTGGTCTTTTTTTTTTCTATTACTAGACTTAAATGTTGGTCGGTTTCATTCTATTACGAGATTTAAATGTCGTTTAATTTTGTTCCATTACCAGATTTAAATGTCGCTCGGTTTCGTTCTATTACGAGACTTAAATGTTGGTCGATTTTTGTTACATTACGAGATTTAAATGTTGGTCTTTTTTTTTTCTATTACTAGACTTAAATGTCGGTCGGTTTCATTCTATTACGAGATTTAAATGTCGTTTAATTTTGTTCCATTACCAGATTTAAATGTCGCTCGGTTTCGTTCTATTACGAGACTTAAATGTTGGTCGATTTTTGTTACATTACGAGATTTAAATGTTGGTCTTTTTTTTTTCTATTACTAGACTTAAATGTTGGTCGGTTTCATTCTATTACGAGATTTAAATGTCGTTTAATTTTGTTCCATTACCAGATTTAAATGTCGCTCGGTTTCGTTCTATTACGAGATTTAAATGTTGTTCAATTTTGTTCCATTACCAAATTTAAATGTTGGTTGTTTTGTTCTATTATGAGATTTAAATGTCGGCCATTTTTTTTCTATTACGAGATTTAACTGTCGCTCTGTTTCATTCGAGATTTAAATGTTGCTCAGTTTCATGCTATTACGAGATTTAAATGTCATCCAGTTTCATTCCATTAAGATTTAAATGTCGGTCGGTTTTGTTCTATTACGAGATTTAAACGTCAGTCTGTTTTTTTTCTATTACAAGACTTAAATGTCGGTTTGAATGTCGCTCGGTTTCGTTCTATTACGAGATTTAAATGTTGGTCGGTTTTGTTCCATTAACAGATTCAAATGTCGCTCAGTTTCGTACTGTTATGAACTGTTCGGACTGTTGTCATAAGTGAAAAAAGCTGCTTGTCAAAGAGCCTGATGTTAGTTTAACAGTTTTAATTCAAAGTCATTTAAGCAAAAGAAACATTATTTGAGTTCGTAGTGTCTGAGGCAGAATTACTATATCATGATGTCGTTCTTACTGTGGTGGAGAATTACATGTATCATGGTAAAGATTTAGGTCGTATAATTCAATTGATTTAATTGATACTTATTAAATAAATGAATGCCGGAGGAGCTGATAGTGTTTGTGTTTGTAGGTTGAATTATAAAGACTATTCTATGGAGTCTCGACTTCACTTCCGCATCCATGCGGCTCTCAGCAGTCTGAAGGGTTCTCCTACAAACTCGCCATGATGAAGGACAAGATTCAACACCAGCGTGACATGAAAGCGACAAGCACATCACGACCGTCATTGAAGCACCAAAGTATCCGAGCACCTGCAGCGCGGCCGTAGCGACATCTAGAAATGCTTTCACTGACCATTTCAAACCAAAGTCACTGTTCTGTCATCTGTCAATCAAACTACCATACGTGTACCTCAAACCTGAGCATATATGTGTCTCATCCTTTTAAATACAGAGGCGTACGTTTATTCAGCCAATCAAATGGTTGAACAATCAGAAAACAGCTGCTTTAATGAATGTAACGGTTTACTTTAAAGACCAAATATGTTTGTGTCCGCTTGTGTGTCTTACAGTGTGTGCCTCAGTGTGTGTGTGTTTCACCATGTGTCTTTAGCAGTGTGTTTCTGCATGGCCTGTCGACTGTCGCCTATCGTTCAGAGCGCTGCAATAAGACTAATATATTATTGAGTTGATTACATGTTTAGATTTGTTTGATGCAATTCAAGAAATTCATTTGAAAGCAATAATAAACAGCCAACAATCATGCTGAGAAATATAATATATTGTACAATAATTATTGTATTTTTTTCTAGAACGGGGTTTTGTTGTTTTGATGTAATTCTAAGTTTTATTTCTTCATGTTTTTAGGGGTGGATCAGATGTAGCGCTTTTTTTTTTTTTTTGTGTGTGTGTGCATGCATGTTCTTGTTTTAATGTTTAATACCAAATAAGTTGTATAAAAATCAAATACAGTTTATCCCATTTTACAAGCATAATTGTTTTTTTTCTTTCTTTTATAATTCACAGGGCTGTGCGATTTATCGGAATCGTAATAAAATCACGATGTGAGCAAAGCGCTGAAAGATCTTCCCCCTCAGAACCAATCAGAATCCAAATCTAGTTTAGGAAGAAGACACAGAAACAGGCGAGATGAATTCAGGGCAGGATACGGATTTGAATAAACAACAGTTGTGGTTTGGGAATATTTTGGATACAGGAGAGATGATGTATCACAGAGCCAGGTAATTTGCAAGACAAAAAAAAACAAAATGGCCGTTCATTCATGCAGAACCCGTTTGTGCGGTTAAAATAGTTCAGCCGACACCATCTTATATGGTGCCCGAAAATATCGTAAATGAAGCTGTGTGTGTGTGTGTGTGTGTAAATATTTTTTAGAAAATCGTGAATAAAATTTAACATCGTGATATTTACCTATTTTTCCCGCATGGCATAGCCTTAATTCTGAAGTAAATGTTCATATAATGTGACCGTACCTGTCTGCATCGCGTATCTTCTGCCTCAAACCAGACATGGAAAAAATACTATAGTAATTTATAGCAAATGTTATAGTGTTTTTGAACCATACTATAGTAAAGTACTTTAGTTAATTTGTTGTGGTAATATAGTAATATAAACAAATTACTTTACCCACTACTGTACTAAGTTTTCTACAACTATATGATATATATTATAGTACAATACACTAAAGTATACTACAGTATTTATCAGTTCACTGAAGTTAATACTACAGTATGCTGTAGCATTCATTAACAAAGTGTTAAAATATACAGTATACTATAGTAAATACTATAGTATTTTTTCATGTGGCATCGTCTTCCTGCGGCCGTGTGAATCTTAACATTTGTGCTGATTTTTGATTAGTAAAACTATAGCTGTTTCTCTGCAGCTTGTTGCCTTATTGTTTAAAATCATTCGTGAATTCTCATTAAACCAGAACTTATCGGCTGTACGCTGCAATAAAGTCTTGTTTTCCTGATATCTGACAATATCCAAACTTTTACTTGAGAAGCTAGATTGCAGACATTTTCAGAGAATATATCTTGAATCAACAATAGGTGACATAATATTATTTAATAAATCTATAATGTTCAAACATGTATAACATTTATTGCAAAATTCCACTAGATTTGGACTCCAAAGTCACTGAATCTTTAGCCGCTTGACCACATTTATTCAGCGAAATAAGTAATAATTCAGCAAACAGGGAACATTCTTTATTTTAACGCTCTTTTTTTGTTTTTGTTTTTTTTGTTAGTTTAACAAAATGTTTTAGTTGTCATTTTTTAAATTTTAATATTTGTTTCAGAACATTTAGAGAGCGTTCAAAAGTAACATTTCCTGTAATGTTTGCAAAAAATAATCAACTTAACGTTAAAAAAACCTGCATGTTAATTAGCATAACTACATATTTACACTTACACAATCAATCATTCTAATCAAACGGTATAGATTTATAAATATATAATCTGTTTATTGGCGTCGGATCGTTTGTGGTTTCAGGTCACATGACTTGCGATCATGGCTGTGTTTGGACGGATGGGATCATTCTGGCAGGATTAGAATGTTTTATATTAAGCTTGTTTCCATTGTAGTGGTTGGAAACATTTATGTGTTCAATTAGCATATGTAAGATTCATGTGTATATTATTCATTATGAAGATCTGATGTGTAAAACTTTGTTAAAGATTGAGGCTGATGTTAATTCTGGGAAACATTATCTGAAATTCAGTCATTAACGTTCATGTCATTAAAGCTGCAGTCCGTAAGTTTTGCCTCTTTGTCGCCATCTCTGTTTAAAACCTGCGATTGCAGTTATTTGCGGAATTATTATCTTTACGTGCGCTGTGCGTCGGCGCAGAGGAATCTAATGTTTGCTGTCAGTCACCGCACCGGTGTGGATACGGTACTTCAGAATCACAGATTCTCACAGCTACATAACATTAAACCATGCAAATTATGATGTTGTTCTCAAATTAGGGTTAGCACTGTGTAACTACATGTAGTTAGTGTGTATTAGCGTTACCTGTAGATTTCAATTTCTGTACAGTCTAACGTTAATTGTCATACCATACAATCCGCCATCAAAATGATGCTGTGAGAAAAGGCTATAAATGATGCAGCATCCTCACATGATATAACCTGCTAGCTGGGACTCGTTCTTTATGTAAACAGACGTCACATAATGACGGATGGCAACATGCTCGAATGGAAACCTACCAGTACCAGAATCGGGCTGAGATAAGGAGATCGTTTTGAACGCTGGCTGGTTATGTACTTGCTCAAAAATTGATTTTGGGTCATTTTTAACCAAAAAAAGTTACGGACTGCAACATCTGAATATGAATCGAAGTTATTTCTGACTCTTTGAATACACAATTTAGCTGTTTTAATACGGTTTAAATTTTTATTGTACTTTGATATCTGGTCAGTCCAGAGGTATATGTTTTGTTTGATATTCTAGTTAATAATAATAGTTAATAATTAAACAAATGAACTCAATGAATGTTTATTTACTGTCCTAATAAAGCTCAGGTTTCTGGTAAGTTTTGCGCTTATTTTTATTAAACTGTAAAATACCTCTGTTACTTCTGGTGGTTTAGATTGAGAAATGCTATTGCATTTATGTGCAAATAATATCGTTGTGTAGTCCTCATTCAACATGATGTATATACATACATAAAACATATAATCGCTCACATTTGCACACTGAAGTATTAATAAGGTGGCTCAGTGGGTAGCACTGTCACCTCACAAGAAACTCTCCAGCTGAGCCAGGACTCCTTTCTGTCTGGAGTTTGCATATTCTCCGTGTGTCAGTGTGGGTTTCCTCTACACAATCCAAAGACATTCAGGTGGATTGGACATGCCAAATTGGGCGTAGGTGTGAATATGTGTTTGTGCATGAGTCCCAACAAGCCATGTAACGAGGAGGATTGGGGAAAAGAGCTGGCAACCAGGCCAAGAAAGTACATGGACGAGACATGGTCATAGAATCACCAAGAGTCGGATACAACTAAAATGGTAATCTAGATTAAAAGACCTTTCTGGGATTTGATTCAGTCTGATGTCAGGCTTGTATTGACAGCGGTTAATGATTTGATGGAAGTGCGTCTGCTGAGCTGACGGGACAAAGGGCAGAACAGAGGAGCAGCTGCAGGAGTCATGAGGGTCCTCGTTGTTTTTATCTTCACGTGTCTTCTCTTCCAGACCGCTGTAAGTTTCTTTCTTTCATCTTTCGGTGTTGCTAACCCTAACCCTACAGCAGAAATGACACTCTTCATATTATAATAGTGATAAAAAATGTTTTATATGATAAAAGTAATTTCATCTTATTTGTAATTGTATGTGATGGTGTGATTCACGTTTGTAATAAAACATTCAGCATCAGAGGTTTGTTTTTAGGGTGGACGTCTTCATCTGTTTCATCAACATGTTGCTAAATTGTTGCAAAATATGTTGTATTTTGCAACTTTCTCTCTGATGAAATTCAGCTTATGTTCATATTTTATCTGTTTTTTTCTTTACTTCTGCTATTTGTTTCAGATGAGATACCAGTTCATGCTGTTTTTACTCTTTTAATCTTCTTTCAATCGTTTTAATCTTTTCTGTCATTTCAGTATTAATAGTGTTAACATCATTCAGATTGATGGCACATTACTGTTATTATTTATTCAACTACATTAATATGTTAATTATGGAAGTTTGTTTAAAGGTAAACACCACTCTTTATCTCTCAATTCTCACTTTTTTCTTACGATTCTGAGAAAATGTCACAACTGTGATATGTGAATTTGAAATTATGAGTTTTGTTTATAAATTACAATTGTGATGTAAAAACTCTGAGATTTGTGAGATTTTTTACAGAATATTTTTTATTCTGTGGCGAAAACAAGCTTCCATAGTTAATGGATTGATGTACATTTGACACTTAATTAAAGTTTATTTGATCTTATTAGACTCTGGAGGAACAAACACAGCTCAACACACACCAACATCTGTTATGCGTAACACCAGTGCAAAATCCAGATGCAGATTTGGTGCAAAAACACGTAGAGCAAAAACAAGATGTGATGTTTGATTCACACTTAAAAGACAAACTGGATCCAATCTTAGAAAAAGACACAGACAAAAAGACGGATCCAGAATCAGACTTGGATCCACATAACGTACCATTGTTGGCAATATCAAACCCCAAAACTGATTCCTTGGTCATCACCCAATGTCGGCATCAGAATTACACACGGCTGTCTTGCGCGAAAGTGTTCTGTCCACCATGGAGGCGATGTATCGCGGGACAGTGTGTCTGTAAGATGCCGTACAAGTGTCCACGGCAGGATTACCACGCATGTACGCTGGACGGATCCAAGTATTACTCCATGTGTCAGGCCAAAACCATCTCCTGCAGATCCAACAAGCCCGTGTTCTCTCACATCAGCACAACCTGCAACGGTGAGGACATCATCCTTGATTAATGTGCATGAAAACAACACATTAGCAATGCCAAAAAATCCCCATATATTCTAAGAACATATTTATTATACTTTTTTCTTGGTTATGTGAACATTAAGAAAACATTCAATTTCATTTTGCAAACATGGGAACGTTACTTTTGAATGTTCTCTGAACGTTCTAAAACAAGTAGCAGCATTTAAAAACGTTAGATGAACGTCCAACTCTAATTCCCAGCAAAATTTACGTGCATAAACTGATAAAAATGTATGCCTTTAACGCAGCATATATTACTTCAAATAAAAGCATCTGCCACGTGCATAAATGTAAATATAAATATAATTGGTGTGTGATTATACAGTCCTCACCTGTTTGTTTGCACATGTTTGTGTCCAGCGGAAGAGAAGGTGGAAGTAACTCTGCAGGACTCTGGCTCTCATAAAGTGGTCATGATAAACACAAGCTTGGGAAAAATGCTGATATGTGGCAATGACTGGAATATGGCTGCAGCTAATGTTGTTTGTCGAAACTCTCTGAATGTCGCCAGGTAAACACACCCAACACATCACTACACACAAGCCTTCCTCTCGACTCAACATGTACTGATTTACTTTTCTTGTTCTGTCTGTGTCTCAGAGGAGCGGCGACAGCCAGTAAAACCAGGTACAAGATTCTTGACAAACATACTGAATGGCCAACGGAGTGTATGAGGGTTCACTGCACGGGATCTGAGCTCTCATTGGCTGAGTGCACCATCTATAATCCCCAGCCAATCACAGAAAGCACTGTGGCCACCGCAATGTGTTATAAAGAACCCAAAGGTGCTTTTTCCTCTTTTTATATGAAGAAATATATAACGACTGCCTATAAGTCATGCTGGATGCCATATTGTCAGAATCAATAGATGGAGAAAAGAAGCCTCCCTGCCCACTTTGAGAACAAGCCTCAGCAGTGGATTAACGGTGCTTCTCCCCTGCCGGCCATCCGGCAACCTAATAAGACCAAATGTCTTTTGCTTAAAACTGCCCTGCTGCTAGCACTAGAAGCCAAAGAATGGCCCTGGCTCCAAGAGCCCTTAGACTGGGAGGACAGTCTTCATTCTGCACTCGTAGCACGTGCTATTGGATTGCGTTCCCCATAGTGTCAGCAACTGAAGTAATGCGAGTGTAACAGATGTAGGCCAGTAAGAGCTGTGCAGGTAAACCTCACTCCCCTGACCTCACTCCCCTGGCCTCAAGAGGCGCCCTAGCGACTGACGCTAGCAGCTGCAGTCTTTTGTGTCCTTTTTAGCGTGCCCGCCCCCGACGCCAGAGATGCTGGTTCAAAGTCCCGCTCTGAGCGGGTCAAGTAGGACCAGTTACATTTGGTGCCGTGACCCGGATGAGAGTGAGGTTTAGGGGGGTGCGTGTAATAGATGTAGGCCAGTAAAAGCTGTGCAGGTAAAACCTCACTCCCCTGGCCTCAAGAGGCATGCTAGTGGCTGCGGTCTTTAGAGTTCTTGTTAGCACGCCTGCCTCCCACACCATGCCGGAGATGCCGGTTCGAGTCCCGCTCTGAGCGGGTCAAGTAGGACCAGTTACATTGGTGCCGTGACCCGGATGACAGTGAAGTTTAGGGGGGTGAGTGTAACAGATGTAGGCCAGTAAGAGCTGTGCATGTAAAACTCACTCCCCTGGCCTCAAGAGGCGCCCTAGCGACTGACGCTAGCGGCTGCGGTCTTTTGTGTCCTTTTTAGCGTGCCCGCCCCCGACGCCAGAGATGCTGGTTCAAAGTCCCGCTCTGAGCGGGTCAAGTAGGACCAGTTACATTTGGTGCCGTGACCCGGATGAGAGTGAAGTTTAGGGGGGTGCGTGTAATAGATGTAGGCCAGTAAAAGCTGTGCAGGTAAAACCTCACTCCCCTGGCCTCAAGAGGCATGCTAGTGGCTGCGGTCTTTAGAGTTCTTGTTAGCACGCCTGCCTCCCACACCATGCCGGAGATGCCGGTTCAAGTCCCGCTCAGAGCGGGTCAAGTAGGTCCGGTTAACGTAATCTTGGTTCTCTAAAATATCAGGAACGAGCATTGCGTAGCTGGCCGTGCTACTATGCTTACGCATGAGTCGCCGCTTGCTGCTGCTCAGTTGAAAGATTCTGAGGATATGGCATCCAGCGCAACTTATATAGGCAGTCGGCCCCGCCTGGTTTGGTGGGCTGAAATACCATTTGTCAGTGCAGGTGCACAGACGTGATCCAATCAGGCTTCAGTTTTTAGAGAAACAGAGTTTCCCCCATAGCATCATCAAAAACAGGCGCAATGCTCATTCCCATTATCTCAGGGAAGCGAGGTTACATTAGTCACCTTTATTTATATAGCGCTTTTTACAATGCAGATTGTGTCAAAGCAGCTTTACAGTGATAACTGGTATATAATTTTGGCTGCACAGCAGCTCTTATAGAAAATAGTGTCAGTGCAGGCAGATCAAAGCACTGTTGAATATCAAATGTCAAGTGTCCCCAACTAAGCAAGCCAAAGGCGACAGCGGCAAAGGAACCCAAACTCCAACAGGTGACATCAGGTGTTAAAATGGAGAAAAAAACCTTGGGAGAAACCAGGCTCAGTCGGGGGGCCAGTTCTCCTCTGGCAAACAGTGCTTTGTTACAATTCAGGTTGCTATCATAAGCCCGATAGGATCGTAACATTCAAAGTATTTATTCCAGTTTAATCCAGTTGAGGATCGTATTCATCACGTCGGTATGGACGGTTTGTTGAGGAGCTGTGCCACTGGCTGTCGATGAGGCCTTCACAGTGGATGATCTTTGGCCCAATGGACATTAGTAACTGGAACGTTATCTATATGGAAGCTTGTTTCCAACACAGAAAAAAAAAGGTAATTTGCAACATTTTTCTCGCAATTGCGATGTTTAAATCTCACAATTTCAGTCATAACTTGGAATTGCATAAACTAAATTTTTTTCTCCGAATTTTGAGATATAAACTTGCAATTGTGAGTTATAAAGAACAAATTGCGAGACAAAAAGTTGCATTTACCTTTTTAATTTTTTTTTCTGTGGCGGAAACCATAGGCTTCCATAGTTATCTAACATTAAATTGACTTAATATGCATCTTCAGTCTTCAGTTTCTTTTTTATTGAAAAGGTGAGCATTATTTTCTGTGCAACCATGTTACTGCATGATTTACCCCAATAGAACAAAAACTATCATTTAATGTAAATTCACGTTGCATTATAATCTGCTGACGCGTCGCACACACTCTGTGTAGGCGAATGTAGGAAGTTCCTCTGTGTGAACGGGAAGTGTTTAAACAAAGGAAAAGCCTGCGATGGTGTTGATGACTGTGGAGACAACAGTGACGAGATGTGCTGCCAAAGTGAGTCTTTACTTCCTGCCTCTGTCTGTGACATCATCATTCCTCTTCCTGTTTTCCACAATCCCGTCTGTTGTTTGCTATTTCTAAACAAAGTACTATTTATTTTTTAATGAAGTGCATTACATGTGTAATTGTGTTCATAATAATCAAAATCTAAGAATACCCTATGTATTGTCTTAAAACACAGTATCAAACCCATGACTATCCTAATATTACCGTTTCTGTTGTCTGAAGGATGTCTTGACGAAAGCAAAGCGTTCCACTGTAAGTCGGACGTCTGTATTCCCCGTCACGCCGTCCGAGATGGAATCAGGGACTGTCTGGGAGGAGAAGATGAACTGAAAGGTCAGTGAATTTATTTCATTACTGCTTAAAAACTGCTTCAGGAATCAGTTCCAGAAACAGCGTCTCAATTATTTTCATCTTCAGAGTCATCAAAAGTCCGACACTTTGTGAATTCAATTGCAACATTTCTAAACATTCAAACCACATCTGTGTTTTCTTCACACAATTCGATTTATAGGGAATATATGAGCAATTATGGTTCAGATGAATTTTTCAGCCCTGCCATCTTCTGAGAAATCAAAACCCATCTGAATGTGTCTGTGATTGAGATATATTTTGCAAAATGCTTCTACTTACTTGACCTTCATTGAACCCTGCAACTAATTTATATTTGCGCTGTCCTTTGTTATGAATTTACTGCCTGTTCTTTTTTGTGTGTTTCAGAAAACGACAAACCAGAAGAGAAAAATCAGACAAAATTGTTTTATGATCCAATGTCTGGTGAGAACAAACTCATATGAAACTGAACATCCAATGTCTGACACTTCAGCAAACAAAAAGCTCTAGAAGAGACTCCTCTTGATCTGGTCACACAGATAATAATAATAATAATAATAAACTTTATTTTATATAGTGCCTTTAAAAGTTGCATCTCAAAGTGCTTCACAGAAACATAGAGATAAAATACATTGGAAAAAAGAAAAGAAAACATACATTAGAGCAAATTTAAGAGAGAAAGATGCATTAAAAAGAAAAATCACTTGTATGTTAGCCTAAAAAGTAAGTTTGAAGTGAAGATTTAAAAACACTAAAAGAGTCAGCGTGTCTGATCTCAGTGGGAAGAGCATTCCAGAGTTTGGGAGCAAAAGAAGAAAAAGCCCGGTCACCCATAGAACGTAAACGCGCTGAAGGAACAATTAAAAAGCCAGAATCACACTCAAAAAAATAAATTGTTGAATGAACATGATTTAATCGTAGCACCCATTATGCATCTAATCAAATCAAGTAAACTTGGATTGCTTTGAATATTTTATATGAACACAATATACATGATTTTAATATGTCAGTGTAACTAGTTGAATCAAAATGTTTGTATTGTGTTACTGTGGTAATGCACTTTAATTCAACAAATTTCTGCCTTGTTACACCAATGTCTTGTTTATGTATGGCTTTGGTAATTTGTTTGTTGTTTCAATTAGATTTGAATTTAAATTGATTTATGCAAATAATGATGTTCTAAGTTGATCGTAGATCCATTGCCACCAATGCAGTTAGGATCAACTTAGGCCTGTGATGCTTTTGGGAAACACTACCCAAAGCACTACCATAGTGATCACTTCATTATTAAAGTGAAATTAATTTTTGTTAGCTGGTCCCCAAGCACAAGTGCAACACTTCTCCACAATGGCAACCCCAAAACCATTAACATAACAGAAACTTTTAAATACTGACATAATAGAACAGTAACCATAAGCTTAAAATAACACTTTATTTCAACATTTACTCTCTCAGTTCAGCCCCTTTGCAAACCATGATGGGAAGTAAAAGTCCTGTTTGATTAAGATGCTATTTTAGTTATTTCAATATGAAAACATCAAGTTAAGTCAAAGAGTGATCGTTTCAAGTCAGTTTAACACAAATCAATCACATTTAAACCAGACACCTGATACAGTGGTGTTGAATCAAAATAAATTGTTTAAATAAATCTTTTTTTTTTTTTTTTGAGTGCAGAAGAACGAAGGATGTATGCAGTTAAGTTCAGACAGGCGTTGTGGCGCTAAACCATGCAAAATCGATGCGAAAACCAGCGCAAGGACTCCAAGATGGGAGTGATGTGCTCACTTGTCCTGGACCTTGTCAGGATTCTTGCCGCTGAGTTTTGGACATACTGCAATTTGTTTAGGGTAGATTTAGAAACCCCAGCAAGCAGAGCATTACGATAGTCGATGCGAGAAAAGACAAATTAATTAATCAGTTTTTCAGCCACCGAGAAAGATAACATGGGGCGCAATCGTGCAATGTTTCTACGCTGAAAAAATAAAATTTGACATGAGGATCAAATGTTACATTTGCATCAAAGATTTGCACCAAATTTTTTAATTTAGTTTGAAACTCCAAAGCAGAGCCATCCACCATTAAGGTTACAGCGTCAGCGTTGCGAATCTCTTGGGGTGAACCGATGAGCATAACCTCAGTCTTGTCGCTGAGAAAATTATGAGACATCCATATTTTTATCTCAGAGATACAATGTTCCAGAAAGGCAACGGCCGTATTATTGCCAGGTTTTAAATTAACATAAATCCAAGGATCTAAGAAGTTGACCCAGGGAAAAAAATTTACATACTAAAACGTAAGGGACTCAAAACAGATCCCTGGGGTACTCCAAATTGCACTGCCTCCAACTTTGGATCTGCATCCACCCAGGGACACAAACTGAACCAGTTTAATACAGTGTCAGGAATACCAAAAACAGTTTCCAAACAATTGAGTAAAAGAAAATGATCCACTGTATCAAAAGCTGTGCAAAGATCAAGAAGAATCAGAAATGAAAGACAGCCAGAGTCAGCAGCGATTAACAGGTCATTTGTGACCTTTCAGTTTGTAGAAACCAGATTAGAGGGGCTCAAAAAGATGATTGTCGGTGAGGTGAGTGTATAATTGAGAAGCCACAGTTCGCTCAAGCAATTTAGCAAGAAAGGGGGAATTGGAAATGGGAAGAAAATTATTGAGGTTGTTGAGAGAAATATTGAGACCTGACTGAAACAATCTCTGCCTTATATTCAAGTAAATGGTCTTTCCAAGCTTGGTGATGCACATTCAGGCCAGAACGACGCCACCTTCGCTCCATCTTACGACAAGCTACCTTCATAGAGCGCAGCTTGTTATTATGCCAGAGGCCACAGACCGGGATTTTATGGGTGCAAATGAGTCCAGACCAAACAAAAGAACAGTATTTAACAGAGAGATTTTGTCCTCCAGAGGGTCAGATGGAGAGAAAACACTTAATGAGGACTCAATACAGGCAGAGAAGTCAGATGGATTTCCGAATCAAAACGTTCCAATAAAGACAGAAAGTCCTTAGTCGTTACAGAGTCTTTTTTGTCAATGTGGATGTTAAAGTCTCCCAGGATAATTCTCACAAACTTGAGGCATAACATGGACCGCAGTTCTGCAAATTCAGATAAAAAGTGTTCGGTTGCCTTAGGAGGTCTGTAGACTGTAGCTATAACGGTAGTGATGGGTGCAGGGACACTCAAAACAAGACATTCAAAAGAATTAAACTGGGGGATGATTACCGGACTTATTGTACATTTTTGATTATATAGCCCTGCCGGAGGGTCGCGGGGCATCAAACAATCCGTAGCCAGAGGGATTAAGTTCGTTAAACAGAAGTCCGTCTGTTTGTGCCATGTTTCTGTTAAGCAGACCAAGTCCAGTTTTTTTTCCCAGTGATAGTATCCGATAAAATCACTACCTTATTGTTCACAGAGCGAGCATTAAAAAGAGCCTCGGAGGCACTGAGAATGATGGAGAGATCTCCACACAGATAACAGGGAGCGTTCTCTCAAACTTATGAGCAAACATTTTTCCGGTAACATTAATAGAACGTTTCTTTAAAGTTGTCTGGTCTTAAATAATGCTCTCAAAACATTATTTATAAATCGTTTATTGAGTGTTTTTTTTCTTAAATGTTTTAGTCGGATGTTCGTCTAACGTTTTTTTATATGTTACTACTCGTTTCAGAACGTTCAGACAACATTCAAAAGTAAAAGTAACGTTCCCATAATGTTTAAAGAATGAGTTCCCTTAACGTTCGCATTATCAAGAAAAAAAACAAAACAGATTTTTAAAACATTTAAAAACTGGAAATTTTGAAGGTTCAGTGAACATTCCGAAATAACGTTTTTGTAACTGTTCTGCTAACATTCTTTATTTTTGTTCGCTGGGCAAATGTTAAATGTTTAGCAGTTGTAGTTTGTGTCTGGAGTATCTCCACAGGATTCATACGGCTGAATCAACACATCGGTTATGTCACATTGTTCCAGAGATCAGAAGAATACGTTCGTCTTCAGAGAGCCAGCTGGACTGTGGCATTCCCAATATGGAGTATGAGTACAAACAAGAGGACGATGCGACCCATTTACGCAGGAAACGTTTAGTAGGAGGAGAAGAGGCCTTACCGGTCAGTCTTGAAAAAGCAAACTTCAGAAACACAAGGGCAGGGCAGTATGATGAGATATATTGTGGTTTCCACCTTCTAGCCAATCTCGTTTTTTAAAAAGTGATGCAAGGCTCCAGACTGCCAAAGAACCTAAACTTTAATCTGGTTGATAAAGCATACAAGCTTCTGATCATGATTGAGGAGTGTTATGGTTTTCTACAAAGAAATACAGAAAATAAAATGTTTAAATATAAAGTTGCTGAATTCTAATATGCATGTCTGCAAATATATTTCTCATATAGATTTAAAATACACTTGACAGTTTAATGTACATTATAAATGTTAATATAAGATGCAGTTATGGTAAGATTCTAGTACTATTGATTAGAATGTTCCGAAAACATTAAAAAGTAACGTTCCCATAATGTTTACAAAGTGGAATGATCCCTTAATGTTCACATAACCAATACAGATGTTGTACATTTTTTTTAAATACTGGACATTTTGAACATTGAGAAATAACGTTTTCATAACTTAAAGGTGCAGTAGGTGATTTAAGGAAATGCTAACATTAGCCTGCTAGCATTGAAAGCATATGATCCCACCTTCCCTGCAAATCGCCGTCCAAAGCCACGCCTCCTCCGTGACGCAGCATAATGCGCACACAGCTGCTCTCGGCAAAGCGTCACAAGAGACGGCTTTAAGCTACCTCATGTCTCAAAGCACATAACATTACAATAATAATAAACGTAAACAACTCAGAGAGCTTGTACCTGACTGATGCAGATTAATTTTTGGTGTCGATACTGTTGACATGGAAACGCATAATTCCGAGTCTGAAGACGTGAACGGCTCCGGTTAGAATGTCGACGAGTTGCCATCTCTTAATTATGGTAGTTATGGCGTGATTCGGTATTGTTTTGATACGGTAGGAATTGTAGGATCCACTCCAATCCAGAAGAAGAAGAACAGATGATGTATGCATAGATATGTTTACATGTAATCTCTCAACCATTGTTTCAACCACGGAAAGACATCAATAAAACAGCTTGAGAATAATATCTCACGTAGCATTACATTTACCTCAGGAAAGTTCACTAAAGAAATGAACTCTAGAGGGAACCATTTCACTGTATACATGTACTATATTGGCTTATATATTCATCATGTCCTCAGGTATGAAGGTGAGGATGCCAATATAAGCAGAGAGGAAGTGAAATTACGGAAGCTGAGTTATACGAAATGCCCACTTGGTAGCCAGGGCTTCTTTTTCCGCTGTGGCATACTTGGTTTCGGCAGGAGTAAGCTTCCGGCTAATGTACACAACCGGGTGTTCTTCTCCGTGCTGTATCTGGGATAGGACAGCTTCCAGCCCAGAATCGGAAGCATCTGTCTGGAGTGTGAAAGGGCAGTTAAAATCAGGGGCATGAAGGACCAGAAAAGAGGCCAATGATGACTTTAATGCTTGGAAGGCTGCTTCAGCATCCAATCTCCATTCCAGCACCTTCTTGGTCAGGTCTGTCAAGGGGCAAGCTATTGAAAAGTTAGGGATGAAACATCAGTAGTAGCCTGCCAAACCCAGGAAGGCACATACCTAGGACTTGGTTGTGGGCTGGACGTATGAGCGAATGGCCTTCACCTTTTGTTCCTGGGGCATGATCAGACCGCATCTAATCTGAAAGCCCAGGTACCGTGCCTTCAGATAGCCCAGGATTATACTTTTTGGGGTTGGCAGTGAGCCCAGCTTGTTGCAGCTCTGACAGAACTTTCCAGAAGGTGGTCCAGGTGGTCTTCCCATTGCTCCGAGTGAATGACCACATCGTCCAGGTATGCGGCAGCATAGGCCTGATAGGGTATCAACAGGATGTCCATCATACGCTGGAAAGTTGCTGGAGCCCCATGCACCCCGAAGGGTAAAACCCGGTACTGCCAGTGGCCACTAGGGGTGCTAAAGACCATTTTCTCCTGGGATGCAGCTGTGAGAGGTAGCTGCCAATATCCTTTTGTCAGGTCCACGGTGGAAATATATCCGACTCTACCCAGACACTTGGAGCATGGGGTAGCTGTTGAAGAAGAAGACTTCATTGACTTTCTGAAAATCATTGCAGAAAAGGAAGGTTCCATCAGGCTTTGGGACCATCACAATGGGACTGGCCATAGGCTCCGTGATGCTTAAATGACCCCCAATTTCAATATTCACTGGACTTCTTCCTCAATAGTCCGCCGACGAGCCTCTGAGACTCTGTAGGGCCGCTGTCGGACAGTTATTCCAGGAGGAGTGCGAATTTCCTGCTAAATTAAGTTGGTCCGCCCGGGTAATTCTGAAAAACACATCTCCAAACTGTCCAACCAGGGATTCAAGCTCTGTCCTCTGAGTGCCTGACAATTGTGGTCCCAAATCAACCACTGGTTCCTCAGTTTGCCAGAAAGCAGCCAGATGTTCTCAAGGTGCTGTCCACTTTTTCAGCAGGTTGATATGGTACATTTGTTCTGCTCTCCTCCGTCCCAGCTGGTGGACTTGCTCTATCGGACTGTTTGCAGTTCAACCACGTAATGCATGGGGGAAATGCCATTGGATTATTTTGTCTGAACTTTCCTTGCCTGGAACTGTTCAAACCTGTGGATTATGTACAAACTTTCTGTGGATTATTTATTGAGTCATTGTGCCAGTTACTGGTTTTGGAGAGTTTGGGACAGATTTATTGGTGACGAACAAACAACGCTGGAAACAAGTTTTTGTAGTATGCTATCTATTGTTTTCGAATCCTCTCTAAAGGTAAAAAAGGTTTTTTAAATGTTTTAAAAACATACAAGAGATTCAGAGAACATTGCTGTGACTAAACATTACAAAAAACAAAACAAAAAACGTTCCCTGTTAGCTGGTACAATGTCAACAATGTAGTTCAACAGTTTCACTAGGCAGCACATAATGAAAAATACCTCTTTGTTTTGGTTTGACCTCTGTGTGTGACCTTTGCCCCTGCAGACTCAGATACAGTGGCAAGTGGCCATACAGGACGAAGGCTCGATCCACTGTGGAGGGGCGTATCTGGGTGGCTGCTGGGTTTTGACCGCCGCCCACTGCGTCAGGTACAACCAATCAGCGCACGTTTTGATCAACTTGTACAGAACAGCTACTGATAAACAGTTGTGAATATGCGTGTCTGTAGGCCCAAACCAAAGTCCTACCGAATTAAGATCTCCCTCTGGAAGAAGCATCGAAAGCAGTCGACGACAGACAGCATCCCAGTGAAGAACATCATCATCCATCATGAATATAACCCACAAACCTACGCCAACGACATCGCTTTGGTGCAGCTAGAAAAGCTGAGTCTTTCGGACAAGTGCATGCAGGACAACCCCGCGGTCCGAGCCGTCTGCGTGCCCTGGTCCACCCAACAGCTCCAGCCCAACGACACCTGCACCATCTCCGGCTGGGGCCGCGACAGAGGTTCGGCTCTAAGCTTCTATATGGAACCTTTCAGGGGTTCATTTTGTTTTTAATTTTATTTAAATTTTAAACATCATAAATAAAACAGAATATCAGAGTCCACACCACAATTATAGTGATAATGGCAAAGGCATAATCATTGGAATCACTTTCAGAGTGTTTTTTTTTTTTTTTCCTAGTTGATGAATGATAAAACCATTGAAAGACATAAAAACATATTGTCTCTATGTCTCTTTGTCTGAAGCGGGAATATCATCAATGACTCTAAAATGGGCAAATGTTACGATTATTGGTGACTGCAAGAACTATTACAAGGACCGTTTCCTCCCTGGAATGGAGTGTGCAGGTATGTGTGTGTGTGTGTTTGACTAAACATTAAAATATGTGATCATACGCAACATATAATTCTGCCTTCACATGCTATCAGAATCATCATAAATACAAGTTTCCTCTTCAGGAAACTGGATGTGAAGACTTTTCAAATCATGTTTACGACTGGGAAACGCTGAGATAATTTCTCAAAATTTCACATTTAATTCAATGTGTTACTTGCCATTTCTTTGTTATTGTATGTGAAATTTACTAGCAATTTCTAAATGAAAGCTAGTTTTATGTTTTATATCTCCTGTGTAAATGAGCAGATGAGCAGTACTTTTGTAATTAATGTTTAAACCAACTTAGTGACTCTTCTTTCACCCGTTCCTGTTCTCTCATTGGCTGTGCTCTGTGTCAGGTGACCTGGACGGGAAGGTGGACTCGTGTCAGGGTGACTCCGGAGGGCCGCTGGTGTGTAAAGACGCGTCTGGCGTGTCGTATGTGTGGGGAATAGTGAGCTGGGATGATAAATGTGGCGAACCCAATTATCCCGGCATCTACACTAAAGTAGCACATTATTTTGACTGGATCCGCTTCCACACAGGCTGGGCGGCTGTAACCAAATATAACCAGTAAAATGAACTGGTTAACATTTGCAGACTGATGTTACTATATGTGCTTTTGAACATTTGTTCAATGCTGATTATACATTTATCAGGCGATTTAAAAGCTCAGTCCTGTCCCTTTGTTTCCATGTGTTTTGTAATTTGTTGCGTTTTTGAGAAACTAAATGTTTTGTTGCATTTCTGATGTGAATTTCCAAGTCAGATTTTAAACCACATATAAATGTTATTTAGATTTTCAAAAACTGGATTCTGTCATCTTTTTTCTTGCCAATGCAAACATGTATTTATACATCCTGTAATCACATAAAAAGACCTGTTTTATAACCGACTGTTTGGGGGGGGAAAAGCCACATTTCTTATACACTGATAAAATTAGTTTTGTAGTCATTTGCTGTTTCTACGCATTTCAAACTTTGAGAATTATATAAAAATAAAATTAAATGTTGAAGAAGAGTCAGTTGCACACCCAGACATAGAAGTTTGCTAGGGGCTATTCATCCATTTGATGATCAGATGGCCACAATACATTTTACGGTATTCTAATATTGTTTTATATAGTATTATTAATCTCATCTGCAACCCATGTGAAGGCAGTGTTGATGAGGGTGCATGATCTGTGGCAGATGTGATAATGGCTTATCAAGACCTCGCAATGAGTGTGAGGAAGTGAGAGGCTTAAATAGTCTAGGCGGGTCAGGAGCGTCAGGCAACCATGGCAGTTCAGGAGCCTTGGGACGCCAAGGCAGGTCAGGAGCGTCAGGCAACCATGGCAGTTCGGGAGCCCTGGGCCAGCGGGCTTGAGTGCGTAGCGGCCAGCGGGCTTGAGTGCGTAGCGGCCAGCGGGCTTGAGTGCGTAGCGGCCAGCGGGCTTGAGTGCGAAGCGGGGGCTTCGGAATGCCAGCTGCTCGTGCTGAAGTCAGTGGTGGATCGTTCACACTGGACAACAATCCTCTCCGCTCTTGGACGGGTCCAGAGACGTGGCGAGGCTGTGGAAGATCAGTGGAGACGTGACGTGGTCCTCTGGCGCGGCAGCCATTACGTAAGTAGGGGTAGTGTCGCATTCCTCCACGACACCCACAGTAAATGGAGAGCCAATAGTCAATAATGTAAAAGCCAGAAAGTGACTAAGGGAGGAACAGGGTCCCTCACAAATCAGTTGTGTTTTAAGTGGTTGATTGATGCCCTCACAGAAAAAGTCTATGAGCATACAGTCCGGCAGATCTGACCAATAAGCAATGTCCAAATGTTCTTTGATATATTCCACTTATCGTGTACCCTGCTTGAGACATAACAGCAGTTGTGCAAGGTTCATACCGGGCCAGTGTTCTCCAGAAAAGCCGCTGGATCCATATGTTGGCGAGGTCCTCTGTAACGAGTCGGAACACAATGTGGGATCCATAAGCAGGCTTTATTAGACAAAGTTCATAGCGAGACAGGCAATGGTCAAACAACAGCAGACAGGTACAGCAGAGAGCAGACAGAATCGAAGTCGTAGAACAGGTAGTAGGTCAGGGCAGGCAGATATCAATCATAAGTCCAAGACAGAGCAAATAGTCCAAGGGGCAGGCAGCAGAGAATTGTGAACATGGAACAAGCAGGGTCAACAACAGGCAGACAAACAAGATGATAAACGCTCAGTATGCAATCAGAGTATACAAGACCTCGCAATGAGTGTGAGGAAGTGAGTCCAGGTAGTCCAGGTAATGAGCTGCAGCTGGGTGTGGGTGATTGCTGATTGGTAGAGTGAGTGCAGGTGATTGGCAGGGAGAATGCTGGGAAATGTAGTCCGGGAATGACTGGGAACGTGACAGCTGTACTACAATGGATGGTCTAGATGGATAGATGACTTCTGCAAGATATGTGGAGTTCATAACTGGCCATTTTCAGCTATGGTATAAAAAGAAGGATAATGCCTTCTGAAATAGAATGCACTATGCACTATCCCATGCTGCAAAAAACACCACAGCAATAAATCTGTTTGAAAATGTATTTTTACACCGACTGTAAATGTTTCTCTTTGTGAGGCTTGGTTAGTGGTGGCTGAAATGCAACTTTACGCACAACTGCCAGCCTGCATGGAGAGCTTCTCGAGACTCCAGGAACTTCAAATAACTGCTGCTCAACACTGGCTTTTTTTATAGCTGTCTTTTTAATATAATTAACTTGTTCGAGAGAAACTTTGAGCCTTTATCTGACCGAGTTCTGTTGTGCTCTAAATCACTCACAAATCTTATGATAGTTCCATAATCTCTATTCACTTTTCACACAATATTAGTTGTTTTCATGCCTTTTGCTCAATATTGCACCATTTCATGCTTTTCATCTTCAGAAAGATCTTTCTTCCTCTCCTTTTCATGGGTTCAACATTTCAATCAGTAAAGTTAGGCGGATTTGATTTGTATACTGTGTAATGTCTAATGATCATGTTATTTTACATGTGAAGAGAAGTCAATCACTGCAGTGCTTGCAAGTTCACCACCTGATCACTAAGGAGAGTGGTCGGACCTTTGGGCACATATCCAGGCCGGGGTCTCAGGATTAAACGAGAGTCAGGAAAAGTGCAGTCAGGAACGCTGTCTTGAGAGACAAAGGCTCAAAGGGGGCACTCTGAAGGGCCGTCAGGACCAGAGAGAGGTCCCAAGAGGGAATAAGGCAAACCCTCCTCGCACCTCTCAGGAATCTGATGATCAGATCGTGTTTATGTCGGGATGTGTAGTGATAGCGGCAACATACACTTTCAGGGTAGAGGGAGAAAGCCTTTGCTCCAACCCATCTTGAAGGAAGTAAAGAATAACTCTGATCGGGCATTGACGGGGTTCTTCTTGATGGGAAGAACACCATTCAACAAACAGGTCCCACTTCAAAGCATGAGCATGCCTCGTAGAAGGGACTCTAGCTAAAGTGATAATTTCCACCAATTGGTCCCATCCAGAGACCACACGTGGAGGTTCCAGAGATCTGGAGGCGGGTGCCATATGGTGCCCCGTCCCTGAGAAAGAAGGTATTTCCTCAAGGGAATCTGCCAGGGAGGGGTTGTTGTGAGGAGCATGAGTTCTAGGAACAAGGTCTGGGTAGGCCAATACGGCGCAACCAGCAAGACCAGCTCTTCGTCCTCCCTGACCTTGCACAGGGTCTGTGCGAGTAGGCTCACTGGGGGAAACGCATACTTGTGTAGGCCCCGGGGCCAGCTGTGTGCCAGTGCGTCCATGCTGAGGGTCCCCACGGTCAGGGAGCAACTGTCAGTGGGACGTGTCGAGTGGCAATGGTCGAAACCAGCAACAACAACATGCCTGGACACTTGTTCTATGGGCACCCCGGCCCATAGAATAGCAAGGTCTGACCATTAGCTGAAAGCATGGTGGCAGAGTGATGGTCACTGTTTACTCCAGTGCTGATATAGATAAATTAACTAAATTAATAACTATTGATTCCTACAATGGAATGAATCAATACTGAATTTACTTAAGCTGGACAATGACACCATTTTCTTTAAGAGCTGCTGTGCAGCCAAAATTATCACTGTAAAGCTGCTTTGACACAATCTGCATTGTAAAAAGCACTATATAAATAAAGGTGACTTGACTTGCCCATCTCGGGACTCGGTCGTGTAGCCAGTGCTGAAGCGGTCTCATATGGAGCAATACAAGCGGCGTGACTGCGGCTGCGGATGCCATATTCCCCAGGAGCCTCTGAAATCGTAACTCCATACCGAGAAAAGAGATCCTCTGCACGGGGGAGGGTCATTTCCCAGTTGACCTGAAGCCCCAGATGGCTGAGGTGTCCCTGTGTTCAAACAACTGATCTCGAGTTGGCCAGAATGAGCCAGTCGTCAAGACAGTTGATGTAAACACTCATGTCCCCTGGCTGGGTAAAGGGCGGCCTCCATGACCTTCGTAAAGATGTAGGGTGACAGGGATAGCCCGAAGGGGAGGACCTTGTACTGGTATGCCTGTCCCTCGAATGCAAAACATAGAAACGGTCGAGGGAGAATTGAGACATATAAGTACGCGTCCTTCAGGTCGATCGCTGCAAAGAAAACCTGGTGGCAAAAGCATTCGAAAAGGCGTTTCTGCATTAACATATTGAACGGAAGTTTGTGAAGGGCCCGATTCAAAACATGCAGATCCAGGATTGGCCGTAACCCACCACTCTGTAGAACCCTGACTTCATGTCAATTTCCGCACACATGACAGGGGCCTCTACTTTCGCCGCTGAGGTGGTACGGATGCCGCTGAACCTGGGGGGACGCCGGGCGAATTGATTCGGACAGCCAAGTCTGATCATCTGAATGAGCCGGCGTGATGGGCTGGGAAGTGCTAACCAGGCTCCCAGAGACCGAACCAGCGGGACCAATGGGACCACAGACTTAGCCGTGGTGGAGCAGCAAGGTGGAGGTCAGGGGCCCGACCCAGAAGGCAGAGCATCCCGGAGTGGGGTCTGAGTGTGCAGTGCAACCCTTACCTGGCTCCACAGTTTGGCTGGGGGTGTGAGAGAAGCTGTCGGGGTCCTCAAACTGCACCCGGCTGCATGCTGGCGATGAGAGAGAGGGCTGAGAGTGGCAAGGCATAGCGTCACTCACTGTTAGCCTCGCTCTCTATTGCTTAAAAAAAAAAACGTTCACATACAGAGAAAAAAAGGGAACATTCAGAAATGTTTTCATAACTTAATGGGAACGTTAGCAGTAGTTGGGAACCTGCATGTTAATTAGCATAACTACATATTTACACTTACACAATCAATCATTCTAATCAAACGGTATAGATTTATAAATATATAATCTGTTTATTGGCGTCGGATCATTTGTAGGTCTGTTTGTGGTTTCAGGTCACACGACTTGCGGTCATGGCTGTGTTTGGACGGATGGGATCATTCTGGCAGGATTAGAATGCTGTTATTTGTTTCTCTTAGAGTTTTATTTGCTCTTCTAAGCTGTATTTGGTCTGATCAGTGTTTTTTAGGGTGATTCCTCTCCGGTGTCTACTGTTCCTGCTGTTTACAGTGCCTGGAGTTTTTAATGTTTAATTTCAAAAGAAATGTTTTTTTCTGCACCAGTGTGTTCAGCTTCCTTTCTTTCTGGTCATTTGCACAACTTAAATATAAGAATTTGACATTGTCATTGCTTACAAATGGCCGAGTTTTGGCATTTTTACATGTGGAATAAACCTTTAGTTAATACCTTTATGAAGCTGCTGTCAGAAAAATAGATCCTCACAATATAAGAAAAAAATTTTTTTTTTGGAAAATCAGTAAAAATAATCACCAATTTTGGTAGGTTAGTTTTATATTAAGCTTGTTTCCATTGAAGTGGTTGGAAACATTTATGTGTTCAATTAGCATATGTAAGATTCATGTGTATATTATTCATTATGAAGATCTGATGTGTAAAACTTTGTTAAAGATTGAGGCTGATGTTAATTCTGGGAAACATTATCTGAAATTCAATCATTAACGTTCATGTTATTAACAAACATCTGAATATGAATCGAAGTTATTTCTGACTCTTTGAATACACAATTTAGCTGTTTTAATACGGTTTAAATTCTTATTGTACTTTGATATCTGGTCAGTCCAGAAGTATATGTTTTGTTTGAGATTCTAGTTAATAATAATAGTTGAGTTAATAATTAAACAAACTCAATGAATGTTTATTTACTGTCCTAATAAAGCTCAGGTTTCTGGTAAGTTTTGCGCTTATTTTTATTAAACTGTAAAAAACCTCTGTTACTTCTGGTGGTTTAGATTGAGAAATGCTATTGCATTTATGTGCAAATAATATCGTTGTGTAGTCCTCATTCAACATGATATATTCAGTGACGTGCACATGACAGGTTACTGTAAATGCCAAAATGTTACCAAAACCAGAAATGTTTCTTGAGTAGCAAATCAGCATATTAGAATGATTTCTGAAAATAATAATTTAAGTATAACTGTAAAACTACTATTCACAATCTAGTTTTCAGCCATTTGTTCATGTTGACCTATTATTTGTTGGTTTAAATCAAGAATTTATATGGTTGCACCACCTGATGAATATCAGTTGTGCCACCTGACAACATTAATAATGACAAGGAATACGCTGAATATTGGATTTTTTTTATTTCAATTACGTATAAAAATAAAATACAAATCAAGTGTTTTAGACTTTGTGTACATATACGTTTTACATTGTACTTCTGCTTTAAACATAACAATGCTCATGATAACTTTCATTAACTCTACAACAGGTAAATCCACTTCATCAGCTAATTATTCTTTGACAGCAATGCCATAGAAATATACAGAGCTACCGCTAAGACAATATTATAAAGATGGCGGCGCGCTTGTTTCTCTGGCGCATAAGGTCTATAAAGAGTGAGCGATTTTTCTTTACTTAATACAATAGTGGCATCTGAGGTGTAAAAATTATCATGTAAAAAATAATGGAAAGTGTAAAACATTGTCAAATTAAAACTAACATTTTAGAACAGTAATAGGATAATAATAGACATTCCTAGCTTAAATAATGTTTTTTATTTCATATAGGGACATTCAGTGCAGCTGAACCACCTGACTTCCTGGTTGCACCACCTGACTTTTGCAACTAATTTTACATCAAACAGGCTTCTATTTGGATGCTTGTATTAAGTTCATACATATAATTTTTAAATACAATAAAGAAGTTTATGATAAAATAGTATTTTCTTAGTTTTACATCGGTTGCACCACCTGTGCACCAAACTACCCATACTTGAAAGTAGCTGTTTATTAATATTAGTATTTCTCTCTTCCACAAGTATCAATTAATGTCCTCTGGATGCTGCATTATAATACTTACTGTTATTATTACCTTGTCAATTCATAATAAAAGACCCATGTTTGCAGTTGTGCCACCCTGACATTTGAGAATATACAAATTCCCACACAAATGCTTTTCGATTATCATTTTAAGTAGTTTTCTTAGTCTGTTCATTTGTGCAGATGGTTGTGCCACCTGACATTTTGAGGGTTTAAGATACCAAAACATATAATAATATTTATTTTTTTGAATGTACTGGAAATTAATTTAACCTAAATAGGTTTTAAAAAAGTGGTACATCATAAATTTATCAAATTCTTTTAAAAGGAAATAATGCATTTTGACACAAAAATATGCATGTCATGGCATTGACCCGTATAACATTTACACATCACTGAAGTGTCAATAAACCACATCTGTGACCTTTCCAGGCAGAAGCAGCTGCGTTTCTCCTCCCACTGGTGTTTTTCTCCTCCTTCACTGTCTGATTCAGTCTGATGTCAGGCTTGTATTGACAGCGGTTAATGATTTGATGGAAGTGCGTCTGCTGAGCTGACGGGACAAAGGGCAGAACAGAGGAGCAGCTGCAGGAGTCATGAGGGTCCTCGTTGTTTTTATCTTCACGTGTCTTCTCTTCCAGACCGCTGTAAGTTTCTTTCTTTCATCTTTCGGTGTTGCTAACCCTAACCCTACAGCAGAAATGACACTCTTCATATTATAATAGTGATAAAAAATGTTTTATATGATAAAAGTAATTTCATCTTATTTGTAATTGTATGTGATGGTGTGATTCACGTTTGTAATAAAACATTCAGCATCAGAGGTTTGTTTTTAGGGTGGACGTCTTCATCTGTTTCATCAACATGTTGCTAAATTGTTGCAAAATATGTTGTATTTTGCAACTTTCTCTCTGATGAAATTCAGCTTATGTTCATATTTTATCTGTTTTTTTCTTTACTTCTGCTGTTTGTTTCAGATGAGATACCAGTTCATGCTGTTTTTACTCTTTTAATCTTCTTTCAATCGTTTTAATCTTTTCTGTCATTTCAGTATTAATAGTGTTAACATCATTCAGATTGATGGCACATTACTGTTATTATTTATTCAACTACATTAATATGTTAATTATGGAAGTTTGTTTAAAGGTAAACACCACTCTTTATCTCTCAATTCTCACTTTTTTCTTACGATTCTGAGAAAATGTCACAACTGTGATATGTGAATTTGAAATTATGAGTTTTGTTTATAAATTACAATTGTGATGTAAAAACTCTGAGATTTGTGAGATTTTTTACAGAATATTTTTTATTCTGTGGCGAAAACAAGCTTCTATAGTTAATGGATTGATGTACATTTGACACTTAATTAAAGTTTATTTTATCTTATTAGACTCTGGAGGAACAAACACAGCTCAACACACACCAACATCTGTTATGCGTAACACCAGTGCAAAATCCAGATGCAGATTTGGTGCAAAAACACGTAGAGCAAAAACAAGATGTGATGTTTGATTCACACTTAAAAGACAAACTGGATCCAATCTTAGAAAAAGACACAGACAAAAAGACGGATCCAGAATCAGACTTGGATCCACATAACGTACCATTGTTGGCAATATCAAACCCCAAAACTGATTCCTTGGTCATCACCCAATGTCGGCATCAGAATTACACACGGCTGTCTTGCGCGAAAGTGTTCTGTCCACCATGGAGGCGATGTATCGCGGGACAGTGTGTCTGTAAGATGCCGTACAAGTGTCCACGGCAGGATTACCACGCATGTACGCTGGACGGATCCAAGTATTACTCCATGTGTCAGGCCAAAACCATCTCCTGCAGATCCAACAAGCCCGTGTTCTCTCACATCAGCACAACCTGCAACGGTGAGGACATCATGTAACTGAACAGAATGGATGAAGAACTGTTTTTACTGTGTAGTTGCTTGTTCTTTGGAGTTAAACAAAGTCTCTTCATAGGTTCTTCAGATCAATGCATTGGTTTCTAGGTTCTTTAGAAAAGCATTTACTGTATCAAAGCCTAAATGATTTCAAGAATTAGAATGGAGAGTAAATTCTTTTGAGGCTCTCTTTTGAAGGGATAATTATTTTTAAACACTTTTATTATGTTAAACTTTTGGGTACAACTGGTATTTTCCAGGTCAAATTGACCCTAATTGGATTTAATACCATTCCCCAAAAATGACACTATGAAAAACAACAACCAAAAAAATCATGTAAAAACAGTAAACCTAACATTAATACTTCTCACACATTACCAAAACATGCCTTTAACGCAGCATATATTACTTCAAATAAAAGCATCTGCCACGTGCATAAATGTAAATATAAATATAATTGGTGTGTGATTATACAGTCCTCACCTGTTTGTTTGCACATGTTTGTGTCCAGCGGAAGAGAAGGTGGAAGTAACTCTGCAGGACTCTGGCTCTCATAAAGTGGTCATGATAAACACAAGGTTGGGAAAAATGCTGATATGTGGCAATGACTGGAATATGGCTGCAGCTAATGTTGTTTGTCGAAGCTCTCTGAATGTCGCCAGGTAAACACACCCAACACATCACTACACACAAGCCTTCCTCTCGACTCAACATGTACTGATTTACTTTTCTTGTTCTGTCTGTGTCTCAGAGGAGCGGCGACAGCCAGTAAAACCAGGTACAAGATTCTTGACAAACATACTGAATGGCCAACGGAGTGTATGAGGGTTCACTGCACGGGATCTGAGCTCTCATTGGCTGAGTGCACCATCTATAATCCCCAGCCAATCACAGAAAGCACTGTGGCCACCGCAATGTGTTATAAAGAACCCAAAGGTGCTTTTTCCTTAGATGTACTCATCGTTTTATCTGAAGAAAATTAACATCCTTCTTAATGAGCGAGTGCATTTGGCACTTCACACAAATATTTCACAATAGTGTTCTCTGTTTTCTTCATGCAAACTATAATATCTTTTATTCTTTTCATTTCCTTGAAATTGTACGAAATAAGATATTTTGCTTAAAGAAAATGAAGACTGTTGCCACTTTGGTGTCCCATAATTTTTAGAAGAATCAGAGGCACATGTTCAGTTCAGTTTCTCCGAATGCTGAAGCCTGACTGGATCACATCTGTGCACCTGAATTTCAGCCTGCCAAAACGGGTGGAGCTGACTGCCTATATAATTTGCGCTGGATGCCATATCATCAGAATCTTTCTCCTTCAAGTGCAAAGATCATCTCCTCGCTAAAAAGAAGAAAAGAAGCCTTCCTGCTCGCCGTGAGAACAAACCTCAGCAGCGGATTAGTGGCACTTCAGCAGCTGCTCGGTGCTTCTCCCCTGCCGGCCATCCGGCGACCTAATAGGACCAAAAGTCTTTAGCTTAAAACTGCCCTGCTGCTAGCACTTGGATCAGTCAGGCTAGTCTGCGATCCTCTCAGTGAGCGCATCTTGTCTTGAGTTTGTACCCAATGACAGTGAAGTCATCTTTAAACCAAGGCGAGGCTACAGACCCAAGGGACTCTCCACACTGCTCAGAGCTCAGGTCATAACGCTCTCTGCTCTTCCTGCTTCTGAGGGTGAGCAGTCGTTACATCTTTGCCTGGTCTGAGCCCTTAGAGTACACATTGAGTGCTCTAGCCAGTTCAGTTAGGGGGGTGAGTGTAATGGACGTAGGCCAGTTACAGCTCGTGCGTGTAAACCTCACTCCCCTGGCCTCAAGAGGCACGCCAGTGGCTGACGCTAATGGCTGATTCTAGTAGTTGCAGTCTTTAGCGTCATTGTTAGCGCGCCCACCTCCCACCCTGGAGACACCAGTTTGAGTCTCGCTCAGAATGTGTCAAGTAGGACCAGTTACATTTGGTGCCGTGACCCGGATGGGAGTGAGGTTTAGGGGGGTGCTTGTAAACCTCACTCCCTTGGCCTCAAGCGGTGCGCTAGCGACTGACACTAGCAGCTGATGCTAGCGGCTGATGCTAATGGCTGCGGTCTTTAGTGTCCTTGTTAGCGCACCCACCTCCCACCCTGGAGACACCAGTTTGAGTCTCACTCAGAATGGGTCAAGTAGGACCAGTTACATTTTGTGCCATGACCCGGATGGGAGTGAGGTGTAGGGGGGTGCTTGTAAACCTCACTCCGTTGGCCTCAAGCGGTGCGCTAGCGACTGACACTAGCAGCTGATTCTAGCGGCTGATGCTAATGGCTGCGGTCTTTAGTGTCCTTGTTAGCGCACCCACCTCCCACCCTGGAGACACCAGTTTGAGTCCCGCTTAGAATGGGTCAAGTAGGACCAGTTACATTTGGTGCCGTGACCCGGATGGGAGTGAGGTTTAGGGGGGTGCTTGTAAACCTCACTCCCTTGGCCTCAAGCGGTGCGCTAGCGACTGACACTAGCAGCTGATGCTAGCGGCTGATGCTAATGGCTGCGGTCTTTAGTGTCCTTGTTAGCGCACCCACCTCCCACCCTGGAGATGCCGGTTCGAGTAGGACCGGTTAACGTAATCTCGGTTCTCTAAAATATCAGGAACGAGCATTGCGTAGCTGGCCGTGCTACTATGCTCACGCATGAGTCGCCGCTTGCTGCTGCTCAGTTGAAAGATTCTGAGGATATGGCATCCAGCGCAACTTATATAGGCAGTCGGCCCCGCCTGGTTTGGTGGGCTGAAATACCATTTGTCAGTGCAGGTGCACAGACGTGATCCAATCAGGCTTCAGTTTTTTGAGAAACAGAGTTTCCCCCATAGCATCATCAAAAACAGGCCCAATGCTCATTCCCATTATCTCAGGGAAGCGAGGTTACATTAGTAACTGGAACGTTATCTATATGGAAGCTTGTTTCCAAAACAGAAAAAAAGTTTTTCTCACAATTGCTTTGAGTAAAACTCAAAATTTCAGTCACAGCTGCAAGCTATGAACTCGGAAGTGCAAAAAATAAAGCTACTTGTTTTCTCAGAATTTTGAGATATAAACTTGCAATTGTTAGTTTTAAAGTACGAATTGCAACAAAAAGTTGCAATTGCCTTTTTAATTTTTTTATTCCATGGTGAAAACAAGCTCCCATAGTTATTACCTAACTATTATCTAACATTAAATTGACTTGATATGCATCTTCGGTCTTCAGTTTCTTTTTTATTGAAAAGGTGAGCATTATTTTCTGTGCAACCATGTTACTGCATGATTTACCCCAATAGAACAAAAACTATCATTTAATGTAAATTCACGTTGCATTATAATCTGCTGACGCGTCGCACACACTCTGTGTAGGCGAATGTAGGAAGTTCCTCTGTGTGAACGGGAAGTGTTTAAACAAAGGAAAAGCCTGCGATGGTGTTGATGACTGTGGAGACAACAGTGACGAGATGTGCTGCCAAAGTGAGTCTCTACTTCCTGCCTCTGTCTGTGACATCATCATTCCTCTTCCTGTTTTCCACAATCCCGTCTGTTGTTTGCTATTTCTAAACAAAGTACTATTTATTTTTTAATGAAGTGCATTACATGTGTAACTGTGTTTATAATAATCAAAATCTAAGAATACCCTATGTATTGTCTTAAAACACAGTATCAAACCCATGACTATCCTAATATTACCGTTTCTGTTGTCTGAAGGATGTCTTGACGAAAGCAAAGCGTTCCACTGTAAGTCGGACGTCTGTATTCCCCGTCACGCCGTCCGAGATGGAATCAGGGACTGTCTGGGAGGAGAAGATGAACTGAAAGGTCAGTGAATTTATTTCATTACTGCTTAAAAACTGCTTCAGGAATCAGTTCCAGAAACAGCGTCTCAATTATTTTCATCTTCAGAGTCATCAAAAGTCCGACACTTTGTGAATTCAATTGCAACATTTCAAAACATTCAAACCACATCTGTGTTTTCTTCACACAATTCGATTTATAGGTAATATATGAGCAATTATGGTTCAGATGAATTTTTCAGCCCTGCCATCTTCTGAGAAATCAAAACCCATCTGAATGTGTCTGTGATTGAGATATATTTTGCAAAATGCTTCTACTTACTTGACCTTCATTGAACCCTGCAACTAATTTATATTTGCGCTGTCCTTTGTTATGAATTTACTGCCTGTTCTTTTTTGTGTGTTTCAGAAAACGACAAACCAGAAGAGAAAAATCAGACAAAATTGTTTTATGATCCAATGTCTGGTGAGAACAAACTCATATGAAACTGAACATCCAATGTCTGACACTTCAGCAAACAAAAACCTCTAGAAGAGACTCCTCTTGAACTGGTCGCACAGATAACAGGGAATGTTCTGGCAAGGTTCTCTCAAAGTTATGAACAAACGTTCTTCCAGTAACATTAATAGAACGTTCGTTCAAACTTATCTGGTCTTACATAATGTTCTCAAAATGTTAGCACAAAAACATTATTTATAAATCGTTCACTGAGCATTTTTTCTTGAAATGTTTTAGTTGGATGTTCATCTCTTTTTTTTAAATGTTAATACTTGTTTCAGAACGTTCATAGAACATTCAAAAGTAACATAATGTTTGAAGAAACATACAATGAAATGTTCCCTTAACGTTCGCATTATCAAGAAAGAAAAAAAAAAGGATTTTAAAACATTTAAAAAACTGGACATTTTGAAAGTTCAGGGAACATTCAGAAATAACATTTTTTGTAACTTAATGGAAGCGTTATTAGAACATATTTTTGTTCGCTGGGCAAATGTTAAATGTTTAGCAGTTGTAGTTTGTGTCTGGAGTATCTCCACAGGATTCATACGGCTGAATCAACACATCTGTTATGTCACATTGTTCCAGAGATCAAAAGTATACGTTCGTCTTCAGAGAGCCAGCTGGACTGTGGCATTCCCAATATGACGTATGTGTACAAACAAGAGGACGATGTGACCCATTCACGCAGGAAACGTTTAGTAGGAGGAGAAGAGGCCTTACCGGTCAGTCTTGAAAAAGCAAACTTCAGAAACACAAGGGCAGGGCAGTATGATGAGATATATTGTGGTTTCCACCTTCTAGCCAATCTCGTTTTTTAAAAAGTGATGCAAGGCTCCAGACTGCCAAAGAACCTAAACTTTAATCTGGTTGATAAAGCATACAAGCTTCTGATCATGATTGAGGAGTGTTTTATATACTATGCAAACACGTAACTATCCACATATAAAGATACATACAATCTGTTTTGGTGCAAAGTGACACAAATCTTCAATAGGTTTCAAAATGGTTTTACAACTGAACACATATTGTCCCAACTAATGTGCTCATAGAACGTTCTGGCAAGGTTCTCTCAAAGTTATGAACGAACGTTCTTCCAGTAACATTAATAGAACATTCGTTCAAACTTATCTGGTCTTTAATAGTGTTCTCAAAACATAATCACAAAAGCGTTATTTACACATCGTTCATGGAATGTTCTTTTAACAACACACAACACCGCACAAGAAAATAGCGATCATGAAGAGCAATCTTCACAAGCTCATACGATCAGGTAAACAAGATGACAGTAACACTGTAAGGTGTATATAGACTACGTCCTACTCAGTTACATCCAACCCAATACTGCCACCTACTGGCCAAGTTGTGTAGCCTAGAGAACTTTGTACAAATCAGAGATTTTGTGTTGTGAATATTGTGAAATGTAAGAATCAATGTATTATCAATATTATATTCATACAGTTAAGACTGTATTTCATACTTTTATGCTATAGATGGACCTAACTAAAAAACTTAAAATGATTTATTTAGTTTGTCCTATTGTTTGTAATTTGGTCTTATTTTTAATAACAAAAATAAAAACACAAAAATACAACTCACGATCAGGAATAACATTATGAGCACTGACAGGTGAAGTTAACACTGATTATCTCTTCATCACGGCACCTGTTAATGGGTGGATATATTAGGCAGCCAGTGAACATTTTGTCCTCAAAGTTGATGTGTTAGAAGCAGGGAAAATGGGCAAGCGTAAGGATTTGAGCGAGTTTGACAAGGACCAAACTGTGATGGCTAGACGACTGGGTCAGAACATCTCCAAAACTGCAGCTCTTGTGGGGTGTTCCCGGTCTGCAGTGGTCAGTATCTATCAAAAGTGCTCCAAGGAAGGAACAGTGGTGAACCGGCGACAGGGTCATGAGTGGTCTGTGGTCTGATCCAACAGACGAGCTGCTGTAGCTCAAATTGCTCCAGAAGTTATTCTGGTTCTGATAGAAAGGTGTCAGAATACACAGTGCATCAGTTTGTTGCATATGGAGCTGCATAGACCAGTCAGGGTGCACATGCTGACCACTGCCGAAAGAGCCAACAGTGGACATGTGAGCATCAGAACTGGACCACGAAGCAATGGAAGAAGGTGGCCTGGTCTGATGAATCACGTGGATGGCGGGGTGCGTGTGCGTCTCTTACCTGGGGAACACATGGCACCAGGATGCACTATGGGAAGAAGGCAAGCCGGCGGAGGCAGTGTGATGCTTTGGGCAATGTCCGGCTGGGAAACCTTGGGTTCTGCCATCCATGTGGATGTTACTTTGACACGTACCACCTACCTAAGCATTGTTAAGACCATGTTCACCCTTTCATAGAAACGGTATTCCCTGGTGGCTGTGGCCTCTTTCAGCAGGATAATGCTCCTGCCACAAAGCAAAAATGGTTCAGGAATGGTTTGAGGAGCACAACAACGAGTTTGAGGTGTTGACTCGGCCTCCAAATTCCCCAGATCTCAATCCAGTCGAGCATCTGTGGGATGAGCTGAACAAACCAGTCCGATCCATGGAGGCTCCACCTCACAACTTACAGGACTTAAAGGATCTTGGTCCAGATACCACAGCACACCTTCAGTGGAGTCCATGCCTCGACAGGTCAGGGCTGTTTTGGCAGCAAAAGGCAGACCAACACAATATTAGGAAGGTGCTCATAATGTTATGCCTGATCTTTAAACAAATAAGAGAATGAGAGAATGTTTGTCAGAACGCTCTGAGAATGTCTCGTTAGCTGGTACAATGTCAACGATGTAGTAAACTGACAAAATTTCACTAGACAGCCTCTTTGATTTGGTTTGACCTCTGTGTGTGACCTTTGCCCCTGCAGACTCAGATACAGTGGCAAGTGGCCATACAGGACGAAGGCTCGATCCACTGTGGAGGGGCGTATCTGGGTGGCTGCTGGGTTTTGACCGCCGCCCACTGCGTCAGGTACAACCAATCAGCGCACGTTTTAATCAACTTGTACAGAACAGCTACTGATAAACAGTTGTGAATATGCGTGTCTGTAGGCCCAAACCAAAGTCCTACCGAATTAAGATCTCCCTCTGGAAGAAGCATCGAAAGCAGTCGACGACAGACAGCATCCCAGTGAAGAACATCATCATCCATCATGAATATAACCCACAAACCTACGCCAACGACATCGCTTTGGTGCAGCTAGAGGAGCTGAATCTTTCGGACAAGTGCATGCAGGACAACCCCGCGGTCCGAGCCGTCTGCGTGCCCTGGTCCACCCAACAGTTCCAGCCCAACGACACCTGCACCATCTCCGGCTGGGGCCGCGACAGAGGTTCGGCTCTAAGTTTCATATATGGAACCTTAAAGTTAGAGATGCACCGATACTACATTTCTCCAATAGCCTATTACTCTATTATTACTCTACTCTATATATAATTAACTTTGACAGCCCTAAATTCAACACACAAGAGCTTTTCTTCACACACAGTATGAGTCGCAGTCTGACACATTTTTCCACCCCCTTTTGATTGACAGGAAAATCGGCTATAGTGGCTAATAGTGAAAAAAATAGCTTTTATTGGCTGATACATTAGTGCATCCCTACCTTAAAGGGCTCCATCAGGTGCTTCATATACACTGCTCAAAGCAATTAAAGGAACAGTGTTTAATCGGAGAATAGCATCAAGTCAGTTAAACTCCTGGGATATTGATCCGGTCAGTTCAGTAGCAGAGGGGGCTGTTAATCAGTTTCAGCTGCTTTGCTGTTAATGAAATTAACAACAGGTGCACTAGATGGGCAACAATGAGACGACCCCCAAAACAGGAATGGTTTTACAGGTGGAGGCCCCTACTCATCTTTTGTCACTAGTTCTCATCTTTTTTTCACTAGTTTTGCTTTTGGCTAGAGTCAGTGTCACTACTGGTAACAGAGGTTGCACAGGCAGTCCAACTCCTCCAGGATGGCACATCAATATGTGCCACTGCCAGAAGGTTTGCTGTGTCTCCCATCACAGTCTCAAGGGCACGGAGGAAATTCCAGGAGACAGGCAGTTACTCTAGGAGAGCTAGACAGGGCCGTAGGAGGTCCTTAACCCATCAGCAGGACCGGTATCTGCTCCTTTGTGCAAGGAGGAACAGGATGAGCACTGCCAGAGCCCTACAAAATGACCTCCAGCAGGCCACTGGTGTGAATGTCTCTGACCAAACAATCAGAAACAGACTTCATGAGGGTGGCCTGAGGGCCCGACGTCCTCTAGCGGGCCCTGTGCTCACTGCCCGGCACCGTGGAACTCGACTGGAATTTGCCATTGAACACCAGAATGGGCAGGTCCGCCACTGACGCCCTGTGCTTTTCAGATGAGAGCAGGTTCACCCTGAGCACGTGAAAGGGTCTGGAGAAGCCATGGAGTACGTTATGCTGCCTGTAACATTGTCTGTGATGGTCTGGGGAGGCATATCCATGGAGGGACACACAGATTGCTACAGGCTAGACAATGGCACCCTGACTGCCATTAGGTATCGGGATGAAATCCTTGGACCCATTGTCAGACCCTACGCTGGTGCAGTGGGTCCTGGGTTCCTCCTGGTGCACGACAATGCCCGGCCTCATGTGGAGAGAGTATGCAGGCAGTTCCTGGAGGATGAAGGAATTGATACCATTGAATGGCCCCCACGCTCGCCTGACCTAAATCCAATAGAACACCTCTGGGACATTATGTTTCGGTCCATCCGACGCTGTCAGGTTGCTCCTCAGACTGTCTAGGAGCTGGTGCAGATCTGGGAGGAAATACCCCAGGACACCATCCGTCGTCTCATTAGGAGCATGTCCCGACTTCAGGCAAGCATACAAGCACGTGGGGGCCATACAAACTACTGAGTTACCATTTTGTTGAAATTTCAGCAAAATGGACTAGCCTGCTGCATCATTTTTTCACTTTGATTTTCGGGGTGTCTTTGAATTCAGTCCTCTGTAGGTTGATCATTTTTTATTTCCATCAAACGATGTGGCATGCTTTTCTTCCTAACACCAGTCCATATCAGTATAGATATCCAGCATGATATTTTTCCCCATTGAGATCTGACATGTTTTCAAAGTGTTCCTTTAATTTTTTTGAGCAGTGTATAAAACCCTTAATGGGTTCCATAGTTTTGATTTCATGGTGACTTTAAGGCCTGTTCACACCACTACTACAACGATAACGACACAGAGGAACGATAGTGCTGGAATCACTGTCTTTCAGAACTATTTATTTCCAGCTTATGACTGATTAAAACACTGACGGCCAGTCAGAATCCATTCTGATTTAAAGAGTTCGGGCATTTAAAGCAACAGACGACAAAACTGCACCATGCTTAGAATAAACAGAATGGTGTCGTCCGCTCATGTGGATGCCTATATAGTTATCATTATTGGTGTGAACAGGCTTTTAGATTGAGTTATTTTACTCCAGTCGGGTTATGGTTGGGGTTTTATTGTCTCTATGTCTGTTTGTTTAAAGCGGGAATATCATCAGTGACTCTAAAATGGGCAAATGTTACAATTATTGGTGACTGCAAGAACTATTACAAGGACCGTTTCCTCCCTGGAATGGAGTGTGCAGGTATGTGTGTGTGTGTTAAACACTAATATGTGTGATCATACGCAACATATAATTCTGTATAATTTAATTAATATAATTTTTTTTCAGTGTAAATGAGCAGATAAGTAGCAAAGCATTTCGTAAACATATTACATACAACCTGTACTGCTGGCCTGTATTTCTGTAAGTAATGTTTAAACCAACTTAGTGACTTGTCTTTCCCCTGTTCCTGTTCTCTCATTGGCTGTGCTCTGTGTCAGGTGACCTGGACGGGAAGGTGGACTCGTGTCAGGGTGACTCCGGAGGGCCGCTGGTGTGTAAAGACGCGTCTGGCGTGTCGTATGTGTGGGGAATAGTGAGCTGGGGTGAAAAATGTGGCGAACCCAATAATCCTGGTGTCTACACTAAAGTAGCACATTATTTTGACTGGATCCGCTTCCACACAGGCTGGGCGGCTATAACCAAATATAACCAGTAAAATGAACTGGTTAACATTTGCAGACTGATGTTACTATATGTGCTTTTGAACATTTGTTTGTTGTTGCTATTAAAATGCTGATTATACATTTATCAGCCGATTTAAAAGCTCAGTCCTGTTCTTTTGTTTCCATGTGTTTCGTAATTTGTTGCGTTTTTGAGAAACTAAATGTTTTGTTGCATTTCTGAGGTGAATTTCCAAGTCAGATTTGAAAATACATATAGATGTTTTGATTTGCAAAAAAAAATGGATTCTGTTATTTTCTTGCCAATGCAAACGTGTTTAACCGACTTATAAATTCACTAGTTTTGTAGTCATTTACCATTTCTACATATTTCAAACACTCGTCACTAGTGTAGCTAGACTGAAACAATCTTATATTATTTTATACAGTATTATTGATCTCATCTGCAACCTATGTGACTTGTGACTGGACATCACTGTTTTCTGCAGAACTGCTTATAGATTGAACTAATTTAATAATTGATGATCTTTACAACAGAACTGAATCAACACTGAACTGACTTCACATGAACAACAGCTGAAATGCATAATTTTTGAAACAATCTGCATTGTATAAAGCGCTATATAAATAAAGGTGACGACGACAGAGATTTCTGTCCCTCCATTGACAGTCCATCCACTTTGTCGCTTCAAAAAGTTCTTAAAAAGATCGTAAAACTAATCCATATAAATTGAGCGGTTTAGTCCAAATTTTCCGAAGAAACACGATCACTTTATATGATGAACTGATTGAATTTAGGTTTTATTCACATATAAACTTTTATCAGCAAACAGAAACAACTGAACCTGCTTGAAGCGCGAGAACAAACCTCTTCCGGAAGCTCAAACATGCTGCAAAACACGAGAATGAACCAGTGGTTCTCATGCTTGGCCTTCCATTTACCTTATCTAAAGTGATCTTGTCTCTTCAGAAAATGTGAACTAAACTGCTTCATTTGTGTGGATTAGTTGTACAATGAAGGTTTTAATTGTCAATGGAGGGACAGAAACCTCTCAGATTTCATTAAAATATCTTCATTTGTGTTTTGAAGATGAACAAAGATCTTACGGGTCTTCTGTCATTTATTACTCTCCCTCATGTCGTTTCACACCCGTAAGACCTTCGTTCATCTTCAGAACACAAATTAAGATATTTTTGATGAAATCTGAGAGGTTTATGACTTGTTTATAGACAGCAATATAATCAACATTTTCAAGGTCCAGAAAGGTACTAAAGACATCATTAAAACAGTCATGTGACTGCAGTGTTTCAACCTTAATGTGATGAAGAGACCAGAATACTTTGTGCGCAGAAACAAAACAAAAATAACGATTTACATATATAATATATGTATATATATATATCTTCCCACAATTCATGATAAACAAAAACGTAAATGTAATTTACTAAAGGTTCTGACAAGATGTTGCTGCATTCTATAAAAAAAAAAATGTAATTAATTTGAATTAATTAAAAAAAAAAAAAAAATCAGTTTGAATAAATGATTCAATGACTTGTTTCATTACTGGATGAATTATTCAATGACAAATACATTTTTAGCAGTCACTGGTTGCCACCTTCTGGGGTAAAGATGTAATTCTTTATTTGAAGCATCAAGTTACTTTCAAAAGGTGATTTACTCTATTTTGATCTGAGCTATAAACTTTTCACCCTAGTACTTTGGACTATTTGTGAAGCACCAATGCAATCGGAATGTTTGCTGTGATCATACTCGTCAAAGGTTTACCAGACGGACAAATTGCTTTCGTTTCAAGTCTCAAGTCTACTTTTTTTATAGAGCCCTTTCCACTACAAAGTAGACCAAACAACTGTACAACAACACAACTAAAACAAAAATCAATAAAAGAAAAATGTTTAAAACAATATACATCACCAAAAGACAACAGTTAGAAGCCATAGAAAACAAGTATGTTTTCACAAAAGATTTAAAAACATCCACTGAGGGTTCAGATCTGATGTCAGGTGGAAGGGTATTCCACAGTCTTGGGCCGGCAACCAAAAATGCACGATCCTTTTGTTTTCAGGTGAGTTTTCAGAACTGAGAGCAGTAAGCAATTAAATGCTCTGAGTAAGTTTCAGTAAAATACTCTTGAATCAAGATCAGTCTTTTAAGGATTATTCATGCAGCTCTGCAACAGGATATATTTGTCTTAATGGAAATGCAGTCTTTTTTCAGGTTACATTAAATCAAAATTTCCTGGATAATTTCAGATACATTGTCACATCTTTTTAAAGTGGTGGTTTCTGTTCTGATTTTGGCTGAAAATCTGTTCATCCTAGTTAATTTACCTAAAGTGGTATGCTCTGATGATCAGTTCTATAAGGACGCATACTGAGAAGCATGTTCATTATAGCAACCTGCAGATATAATGGCCAATCAAGACAATTGTGCAACAGACCATAGAATACAGCTACATTTTTTTTTTTTTTTTTAAATGATAAAACTAGACAGGGTGGGAAGTGTAATGAACACAAAAGGATCACAATGCAACTTTCCAAAAACCAATTTTATTTATGGTGGCATTTAATTGGGCAAAGTCAGATTTGATGACCAACACATGAGTGGTTTGCACTTCCAGAATCACTTGGGTGAACAGGGAGGACTGGATTTTGCAGATAGTCTTGAACCACAAGGAGATTTGGTTTCTTCACGAAAGAGTGCGCCATGTACCTTAGAGATAAGAGAATTGGATTCCTCCAGTAGTAAAGCACTTTTAGAGGGCAAAGAACCAGGTAAGTTTGAAGATCTAAAATTGACTTCCCCAGAGAGAACAGAACTTGAGATTTTGGAGAAGAGAGAACTGGATTCAAAATACAACCTAGGATTCTCAGAAGATAGAGATTTCCTGCTCGAACGGAACTCCTCAGAGGGCCTTGATCTAAAAAGTTTACCAGAGGGCTTCTCAGGTCTAAAGTTGGATTTCACAGATGACAACTCTGGTTCAAGATAGGATTTCTCACAAGGAGAAGCACTAGGTTTCTCATGTTTTAAGCTTGGCTTTTTAGGGAGGATGGAAGAGTTGCATTCCATTAGCCCAGACGGTTTCTTATGTTTACAACTCAAGTTCATTAAACTTCTTGGAAGAGACCTAGACTTCTCAGAGGTAGAGAAAGAGCTGGCATTCACAGAAGTGTTGCATTTATCAAGAACACTGGATTTCACTGTGGCAATAGACTTTGGTATCTCCAATTTAGAAGTAAATTTCTTAGGGAGTAGAGAACTAGATTTATCAGATGGGAGGGAAGTACTGGGTTTCATAGCAGCACCGGGTTTTTCAGGTTTAGAACTGGGATTCTCAGAAGGATGAAAGCTAGACTCCTGAAGTAGAGCGGAACTAGGTGCCATGGGAGCACTAGGTTTCTCAGGTTTAGAACTGGGTTCCATGGGAGCACTAGGTTTCTCCGGTTTAGAACTGGGTTCCATGGGAGCACTAGGTCTCTCCGGTTTAGAACTGGGTTCCATGGGAGCACTAGGTCTCTCCGGTTTAGAACTGGGTTCCATGGGAGCACTAGGTCTCTCCGGTTTAGAACTAGGTGCCATGGGAGCACTAGGTTTCTCAGGTTTAGAACTAGGTGCCATGGGAGCACTAGGTTTCTCAGGTTTAGAACTAGGTGCCATGGGAGCACTAGGTTTCTCCGGTTTAGAACTGGGTTCCATGGGAGCACTAGGTCTCACAGGGTTAGAATTTGGCTTTGAGAATAAAACGCTTTTTACTGGGAGAGAACTTGAGGTCCCAGGTTTAACTCTAGACTTTTCAGATGGTTGAGAGGAGCTGGGTTCCATTGGAGCACTAGGATTCTCAGGGTTAGAACTTTGCTTCAAGAAGATACTTTTTACTGGAAGAGAACTTGAGGTCCCAGGTTTAAGTCTGGACTTCTCAGATGGAGAGGAATCAGGCTCAATGGGAGCACTAGGTTTCTCGGGTTTAGAGCTGGGTTCCATGGGAGCACTAGGTTTCTCAGAGGGATGAGAGCTAGACACCTCAGATGGAGAGAAACTAGGTTCCGTGGGAGCATTAGGTTTCTCGGGTTTAGAACTGGGTTCCATGGGAGCACTAGGTTTCTCAGGGTTAGAACTGGGTTCCATGGGAGCACTAGGTTTCTCCGGTTTAGAACTGGGATCCATGGGAGCACTAGGTTTCTCCGGTTTAGAACTGGGATCCATGGGAGCACTAGGTTTCTCAGGGTTAGAACTGGGTTCCATGGGAGCACTAGGTTTCTCAGAGGGATGAGAGCTAGACACGTCAGATGGAGAGAAACTAGGTTCCATGGGAGCATTAGGTTTCTCAGGTTTAGAACTGGGTTCCATTGGAGCACTAGGTTTCTCAGGTTCAGAGCTGGGTTTCTCAGATGGATAAGAGCTAGACTTTTCAGATGGGGAGGAACTGGGCTCTATGGGAGCACTAGGTTTCTCAGGTTTGGAACTGGGTTCCATTGGAGCACTAGGTTTCTCGGGTTTAGAACTGGGTTCCATGGGAGCACTAGGTTTCTCAGAAGGATGAGAGCTAGACACGTCAGATGGAGAGAAACTAGGTTCCGTGGGAGCACTAGGTTTCTCAGGTTCAGAGCTGGGTTTCTCGGAAGGATAAGAGCCGGACTCCTCAGATGGGAGAGATAAACTGGGTTCCACGGGCACAATAGGTTTCTCAGAGGGATGGGAGCTAGACAGCTCCGATGGAGAGGAACTAGGTCCCGTGGGAGCACTAGGTTTCTCAGGTTTAGAACTTGGCTTTGAGAAGAAAATGCTTGTTTTTACTGGGAGAGAACTTGAGGTCCCAGGTTTAACACTGGACTTCTCAGAAGAGGAACTGGGTTCCATGGAAACACTAGGTTTTTCAGGGTTAAAACTTGGCTTTAAGATACTTTTCACTGGAAGAGAACTTGAGGTCTCTGGTTTAACACTGGACTTCTCAGAGGAGAGAGTGCTAGACTTTTCAGATGGGCGAGAGGAGCTGGGTTCCATTGGAGCACTAGGTTTCTCGGGTTTAGAACTAGGTTCCATTGGAGCACTAGGTCTCACAGGGTTAGAATTTGGCTTTGAGAATAAAACGCTTTTTACTGGGAGAGAACTTGAGGTCCCAGGTTTAAGACTGGACTTCTCAGATTGAGAGGAATCAGGCTCAATGGGAGCACTAGGTTTCTCAGGTTTAGAACTGGGTTTCTCAGAAGAGGGGGATGAACTGCGTTCCATAGCAACACTAGATTTCTCAGGGTTAAAACTTGGCTTTGAGAATAAAATACTTGTTTTGACTGGGAGAGAATAACTTGAGGTCCCAGGTTTAACACTAGACTTGTCAGATGGAAAGGAGCTGGGTTCCATGGGAGCACTAGGTTTCTCAGGTTTGGAGCTGGGTTCCATGGGAGCACTAGGTTTCTCAGGTTTGGAGCTGGGTTCCATGGGAGCACTAGGTTTCTCAGGTTTGGAGCTGGGTTCCATGGGAGCACTAGGTTTCTCAGGTTTGGAGCTGGGTTCCATGGGAGCACTAGGTTTCTCAGGTTTAGAGCTGGGTTCCATGGGAGCACTAGGTTTCTCAGGTTTAGAGCTGGGTTCCATGGGAGCACTAGGTTTCTCAGGTTTAGAGCTGGGTTCCATGGGAGCACTAGGTTTCTCAGGTTTAGAGCTGGGTTCCATGGGAGCACTAGGTTTCTCAGGTTTAGAGCTGGGTTCCATGGGAGCACTAGGTTTCTCAGGTTTAGAGCTGGGTTCCATGGGAGCACTAGGTTTCTCAGGTTTAGAGCTGGGTTCCATGGGAGCACTAGGTTTCTCAGGTTTAGAGCTGGGTTCCATGGGAGCACTAGGTTTCTCAGGTTTAGAGCTGGGTTCCATGGGAGCACTAGGTTTCTCAGGTTTAGAGCTGGGTTCCATGGGAGCACTAGGTTTCTCAGGTTTAGAGCTGGGTTCCATGGGAGCACTAGGTTTCTCAGGTTTAGAGCTGGGTTCCATGGGAGCACTAGGTTTCTCAGGTTTAGAGCTGGGTTCCATGGGAGCACTAGGTTTCTCAGGTTTAGAGCTGGGTTCCATGGGAGCACTAGGTTTCTCAGGGGGATGAGAGCTAGACAGCTCAGATGGATAGGAACTAGGTTCCATGGGAGCACTAGGTTTCTCAGGTTTAGAACTGGGTTCCATGGGAGCACTAGGTTTCTCAGGTTTAGAACTGGGTTCCATGGGAGCACTAGGTTTCTCAGGTTTAGAACTGGGTTCCATGGGAGCACTAGGTTTCTCAGGTTTAGAACTGGGTTCCATGGGAGCACTAGGTTTCTCAGGTTTAGAACTGGGTTCCATGGGAGCACTAGGTTTCTCAGGTTTAGAACTGGGTTCCATGGGAGCACTAGGTTTCTCAGGTTTAGAACTGGGTTCCATGGGAGCACTAGGTTTCTCAGAGGGATGAGAGCTAGACAGCTCAGATGGATAGGAACTAGGTTCCATGGGAGCACTAGGTTTCTCAGGTTTAGAACTGGGTTCCATTGGGGCACTAGGTTTCTCAGGTTTAGAACCTGGTTTCTCAGAAAGATGAGCGCTAAACAGCTCAGATGGATAGGAACTAGGTTCCATGGGAGCACTAGGTTTCTCAGGTTTAGAACTGGGTTCCATGGGAGCACTAGGTTTCTCAGGTTCAGAGCTGGGTTTCTCAGATGGAAAAGAGCTAGACTTTTCAGATGGGGACAAACTGGGCTCTATGGGAGCACTAGGCTTCTCAGGTTTAGAACTGAGTTCCATGGGAGCACTGGGTTTCTCAGGTTTAGAACTGGGTTCCATGGGCACAATAGGTTTCTCAGAGGGATGGGAGCTAGACAGCTTAAATGGAGAGGAACTAGGTCCCGTGGGAGCACTAGGTTTCTCAGGTTCAGAACTTGGCTTTGAGAAGAAAATACTTGTTTTTACTGGGAGAGAACTTGAGGTCCCAGGTATAACACTCGACTTCTCAGAGGAGAGAGTGCTAGACTTTTCAGATGGGCGAGAGGAACTGGGTTCCATGGGAACACTAGGTTTCTCAGGATTAGAACTTGGCTTTAAGATACTTTTCACTGGAAGAGAAGAACTTGAGGTCTCAGGTTTAACACTGGACTTCTCAGAGGAGAGAGTGCTAGACTTTTCAGATGGGCGAGAGGAGCTGGGTTCCATTGGAGCACTAGGTTTCTCAGGGTTAAAACTTGGCTTCAAGAAGACACTGGTTTTTACTGGAAGAGGAGAACCTGAGATCCCAGATTTAACACTGGACTTCTCAGATGGCGAGGAATCCGGTTCCACTGGAGCACTAGGTTTCTCAGGTTTAGAACTGGGTTTCTCAGAAGAGAGGGACAAACTGTATTCCATAGCAACACTAGGTTTCTCAGGGTTAGAACTAGGCTTTGAGAAGAAAATACTTGTTTTCACTGGAAGAGTACTTGAGGTCTCAGGTTTAACACTGGACTTCTCATATGGAGAAGAACCAGGTTCCAGGGGAGCACTAGGTTTCTCAGGTTTAGAACTGGATTTCTCAGAAGGATAAAAGCTAGATTTCTCAGATGGAGAGGAAGTGGGTTCCCTGGGAGCATTGGACTTCTCAGATTGGAGGGAGGAAACAGGTTCCATGGGAACACTAGGTTTCTCAGGTTTAGAACTGGGTTTCTCAGAAGGGTGAGAGCTAGACTTCTCCAATAGAGAGGAACCGAGTTCCATGGGAGCACTAGATTTCTCAGGATTAGAACTGGGCTTTGAGAAGAAAACACTTGATTTTATTGGGAGAGGGGAACTTGAAGTCTCCAGTTTAGAACTTGGCTTCTCAGAAGAAAGGGAGATGGACTTCTCAGATGGAGAGAAATTGGTTTCTATGGGAGCACTAGGTTTCTCAGGTTTAGAAACAGTCTTTGAGAAGTAAATACTTGATTTCTCAGGAAAAGGAAGACTTGTCTTAGAGCTGGATAGAGAACTGAACTTCTCAGATTGAAGAGAAAAACTGGGTTCCTTTTCAGGTTTAAAGGTAGACTCCCTGGATGATCTAAAACTTGCTTTCTCCATTTCAGAATCAGACTTCTCAAAATGGTCTGAGTTGTCATGTTCAGGCTGTCCTAAAAAGAGCATTTGAATACACTTAAATTACACAGATGGCAACATACTACTGTGGAAGTGGATTGTCTTCAATTTCAATACAACATGGTAGTTAAAAACATCATGAAAGTTTTGCAACCAAACCTTTGTTTTCTTGTAGTACATGCCCAGCATCACTCCAGTCAGACACTTGCAAATCCCGTTCGATTGGGGAACAGAACACTGAAAAAAACAACTTAATATTAACAAGAGAAACTAATTTTGATACCCATATATTAAAATGTTAAACTACCTTCACTACATGAATGACACAGATACAACAAAATAATGAATTTAAAAGAAACCATTTTGACCACAGATTCAACCATTCAATTTGCCAGTCCAACCAGGCATTTTAAAGACGAGCATTGGCACAGATTTGCATCACCTGGGCTCCCCATTAACGAACAATTATGATGTTGTTTCATTATTAACACCCAGTTTAAACTTATGCAGCTGATGGATTTTGCTTTACTCTCTTTATCCCTTGTGATATTCTGTTTAGAAAAACAGTTTTGACAAACATACAAGATTAAAAGGAAGTTACAAGTGTATGTTTTTCAGGCGTGACTGTTCAGAAGTGTCCTGTTTTGAGCAATTCCTTCAAACTATTTTGGGGTGTTATTGATGAATATGTAGTTTTATGTTGTTTTTGTCATTGTGTTTTGGAAGTTATATTAAAACACCTTGGTAAACCCCACAAAATCCATCAGGTTTGGTTGCATGTAAATGCCATGCTTGTTATAGTGAGTCTTTTAGCACTGAAGATAGTCCAAGATGGATTTAAACATTTGCACTTTGTTCTCTTTTTTTCTGTGTAAAATCACATTTTTGTTAGTTTACTTTGATATTTTGTTGTCACTTTCTATGTTAATCTTCAGTAAAGTAGTTTGGACCTTGAACTTTGCATTTGTTTGGTGTGCAGATTCCTTTTTCTGTTTTTTTTCCATGTATCATAAACTAAATCTATGCACCCAAAAATATTTCTCATATATAAATTGGAGCAGAACTTTTCCATATTTTTTTGCCGATACAATATAAATATACAGTACATTCTTAAATTCATTACATTTGACATGGTGTTGTTCTTTAACTAACAAAAACTGTGAAAATGTAACAGAAAGCCTGGATGCTCAATGAATAGAAAAGCGTCCACTGGTTTTACAAGTTATAATCTGTGGAGATGTAGTAGATCATCCAAGTATTGTTTGCCTACTGTTTAATGAATATATATTCAAATATAGTAGGGCCACTAATATACAGTAGACAACTTTGACGAACTTTTTTGATCCACTTCAAATGTTGACTACTGTATTTGGACCACTTTGCTTTTTCTGTCCTGTTTATTCTGTGCTTTTTCATCATTTTATGTGTAATAATACAGTATGTCTCAGTGTTGCCAGGTCTTCGTTCAGTGGAGATCAATAAATCGTCAAGACATAAACACTGAAATTTTTGTTCTGTGGGATATAACGTCAGCTTGTATGCTGATGAATTAAGTGCCATTTTAGTCTTAGGAGATAATTTCATGAATTCTCAGCACTTATTTTCAAACTTAAGTATAAAAGCAAGTTATCAAATTTTCTAATTTTTAATCAAACGGTATCGTTTGGACAGAGCAGGCATCCTCTTTGTCAGTGATTAATGTTGGGCTGAACTTGTTTGACTAACTCAGCAAGCAGTAGCGCTTCTTCCTCCCGCCAGTTCAGTTTTCTTTTGGAATTCATGGTGGCTGATTATATCATAAAATCTAAGCTATATATAGGCAGGTCAGTTAACAGCACACCGGTTTAAAATTTGCAGTTAAGACATGTGGAAAACGTGTTTATCTTTCATTTTCAATATGTATATCATAATGTATTCTTTTGAAAATTCTTTATTGTCAAATGTGTGTTGAATGTAAACTCCTCTTAGGAATTTCATCATTCAATGTGAATAAAGAATATTCATAAATAAGGAAATCTATTCAGTGATTGGTCCATGCCTGTGTCGTCATCCTGTTTGTGGCACAGCATCGTGAATCGTCTCTAAAGCCCAGGATACACTGCATGATTTTTGGCTGTCCCAGACGAATGATTGCTATCGTGAAACAATCATGGCGATTTCTGTGATTGTGGCTCTTAATCGGTGGTCCTATGTCTTACAGTGAGAGGTTCGAAGATGGCCATTTTCCCCGGTCTTGCGACCAAAGATAGCCTACGAACATTTTCTGACAGTGTCACAAATTCAGCGTGATCAACACACAGTGTGTTTGCTGCTACGACCTGCGTGTACTGACCAGCCAATAAAAATGCGACATGAAATCAACGCGACATGGCGCTAAAACTTAAAACTGCTTACCTCAAGCTCTTTTTCCTTCTTTTTTCACCGCTTCCTTTTTTTTTTCAGCACACATAAAAACTACAACTGCCAAAGTGTGATTCAACATGGTGTTTTTGTTTACCACTAGCGCATGCTGATGACGTTTTATTCCTCTATAGAAACTTGCATCGCAGCCTACGAGTCAACAGGTGTCATGATCTACATCCATGTCGTACCCAAGTTCAGTAGATCCATGTTGCACAGTGTGATAAAGTAATGATCTTATAGGATTGCTAAAATCATGTAGTGTATCCTGGGCTTAAGAGTAACACTTAAGAATTTGTCCTACACTTCACTTAAATTACGACTAAGATGCTTGATAACTAACTTTTAAGCGCAGCTTTGAGCCAAGAATTTTTTTATTCTTTTTTATTCTTAAGTCAATTCTTAGCAGTGTTCTAGTGAGTAATTCTCAGAGACTTGATAAATACGGGCCCTGGTTGGTTTTGAACTTTAGTTTGCATGGTTAGGTTGGCTTTCTTAGTGGTTCAGTTTATGTTGTAGAATGGGTTTGATTAAAATGACTGTTTTGGTACTTCTTTTTACCAATTGGTATGGCATGGTGAGTTTACCTTTTTGTTTGCTTTCAGTAAATTTACTTGTTTGTGTTTTTTCATGTCTCTCAGTAATGTTTTAATGTTTCTCAGTGTTCAGCTCCCCAGTTAAAGTTGGATTCTTAGATTTGTCATGGAGTGATTTTGGAAGAGGAGATGGAGAAAAAGGTTTGTAGACCTTTTTGTGTTTCTTAATCGAACATACTCTTGTCGTACTAAAGTAATATGAGTTTATACTATCTTATTATTATTATTATTATTCTCTCTAACACGCCGCTGAGGGGTCCGGTTCTATTTTGGCCCCTGTCTATTTAATTGTTAACACAAGTCAAGGTTTCTTTGTAACAAAATAATATTTTATGTCCTTTTGAATGGGTTGCTTGGATTTTGTTAACTCCATCTTGCTCTTAGGTTTGCTAAAAGATTTTTCAGCCACTTGGGTTAGTTTGTAATGACTTTAAGATGTGGGTAACACGAAGCCTGTCTTTTGAGGTCAAGTCAAGTCACTTTATATAGCGCTTTTTACAATGCAGATTTTTGGCTTTACAGTGATAAATGGTATATAATTTTGAAAATTAAAGAAAATGGTGTCAATGCAGGCAGATCAAAACACTGTTGAATATCAAGTGTCCCCAACTAAGCAAGCCAAAGGCGACAGCGGCAAGGAACCCAAACTCCAACAGGTGACATCAGGTGGCAAACAGGTGTTAAAATGGAGAAAAAAACCTTGGGAGAAACCAGGCTTAGTCGGGGGGCCAGTTCTCCTCTGGCCAACAGCAAACAGTGCTTTATGATAGCTGCCTGAATCGTAATAAGTCCGATGGGATCGCAACAATCAAAGTATTTATTCCAGTTCCATCCAGTTGAGGATCGTATTCATCACGCTGGTATGGACGGTTGTTGAGGAGATGCGCCACTGGTTGTCATGTTGATGAGGCCTTCACAGTGGATGATCTAGTTGACTTAATCTCTGCTGATACTTCAGGGCTGCGTTGTGGTCGTGTCATGGCGCAGGTCCTCGATCTCACCTGGATACGGCCCAGATCCAGCTGACTACAGTAAACCTCAGGATAAACAGAGAGACTAATATTAGCGTAGATGCCATTCTTCTTCTGATGTAATGAGTACATCTGGTGTTATAGGAAGTGTTCCCGGTTCCGGCTGACCTAATTTATGCAGCCTAATAATCTTCTAACGGATTTGAAAGAATTAATTGATAATGTGTTATGTGTATGCCAGGTTAAAGAGATGCGTTTTTAGTTTAGATTTAAACTGACAGAGTGTATCTGCTTCCCGAACAATGCTAGGAAGATTGTTCCAGAATTTAGGTGCCAAATAGGAGAAGGATCTACCACCTGCAGTTGATTTTGATATTCTAGGTATTATCAGCTGGCCTGAATTCTGAGATCGCAATAGACGTGAAGGACTATAATGCATTAAGAGCTCGCTCAGGTACTGGGGAGCTAAACCATTTAGTGCTTTGTAAGTTATTAGCAAGATTTTAAAATCTATACGATGTTTAACAGGAAGCCAATGCAGTGTTGACAGAACCGGGCTAATATGGTCATACTTCCTAGATCTAGTAAGAACTCTAGCTGCTGCATTTTGTACGAGCTGTAGTTTATTTATCAGGCGAGCAGAACAACCACCCAGTAAAGCGTTACAGTAATCTAGCCTTGAGGTCATGAACGCATGAACTAACTGTTCCGCATTTGTCATCGAGAGCATATGTCGTAGTTTAGATATATTTTTAAGATGGAAGAATGCGGTTTTACAGATGCTAGAAACATGGTCTTCAAATGAAAGATTGGTATCGAAGAGCACACCCAGGTTCCTAACTGACGACGAAGACTTAACAGAGCAGCCATCAAGTGTTAGACAATATTCTAGGTTATTACTTCCAAAAATTAGAATCTCTGTTTTTTCTGAATTTAGTAGTAAGAAATTACTGGTCACCCAATTTTTTATATCAGCTATGCATTCCGTTAATTTTGTGAATTGGTAAGTTTCGTCAGGGCGCAAAGAAATATAGAGCTGAGTATCATCAGCGTAACAGTGAAAACTAACGCCATGCTTCCTGATGATATCTCCTAAGGGTAGCATGTACAGAGTGAAATGCAACGGTCCTAGTACTGAGCCTTGCGGTACTCCATACTAAACTTGTGATCGATATGACCTCTCTTCATTTACTTCTACAAACTAATAACGGTCAGATAAGTATGATTTGAACCATGCCAATGCAATTCCACTAATGCCAACATAATTTTTGAGTCTATTTAAAAGAATGTTGCGATCGATAGCGTCAAATGCAGCACTAAGATCCAGTAACACTAATAGAGACATACAAGGGGGAGGCATAAATGGCCCGTGGGCCGGCAGTTTGAGACCACTGCTTTAAAGCCTAATGTTTTCATCCCTGAAGCACAAGACAGTAGGGAGGTATGTGTCTATAGCTGTCAATCTACAAAAAGCACATTAAATAATGATCCATAAGTAGTCTGTGATTCATTTGTTCATTAATCCAAGTTGTTTTGTGTGTGTGTGTGTGTGTGTGAAACAGTCTGAAGTTTCTGAGCCCCCCTTCTACACTGATATATAGAGCTAACTGTAGTTACAGTAGGAAGTTAGCTGTATGTCTGGCGATGTGTCTTCAGTGTAGGCTTAGACAGTGTTTCTGGAGAAAGCATACCATGTAAAATCTATAATTTTAGATATATATTTGCTCATTTTTTGAGACAACTTTGATTTTTCTGTCCTCTTTATTAGGTGACTTTGGAATAATACATTGTGTGTTGTTGGTTCTTCATTCACTGGAGGTCAATGAATCATAAGAGATAAGCACTGAAACTAGCTCTATGGGATATAACATCAGCTTGTGTGCTGAGTGATTAATTAATTACTGATTTCATTAATTAGCAGATTTGCCCCAGTAATGAGTTAATGAGTCATCCAGGTGGTACAAAAGGTTTTCTGTTTGGCTTGGTTTTGAACTTTAGTTTGCATGGTTAGGTTGGCTTTCTTAGTGGTTCAGTTTGTGTTGTAGAATGGGTTTGATTAAAATTATTGTTTTGGTGTTTCTTTATCACCAATTGGTATGGCATGGTGAGTTTACCTTTTTGTTTGCTTTCAGTAAATTTACTTGTTTATGTGTTGTGGTTTTTAAACATCTGTTTCTCTCAGTGTTCAGCTCCCCAGTTGAAGATGGATCCTTAGATTTTTCCTGGAGTGATTTTGGAAGAGAAAAAGGTTTGTAGAACTTTTTGTGTCTCTTAATTAACAGACTCATGTCGTACTAAAGTAATGAGTTCATACTATTTGACTTATTATTCTTTCTCTGTCTCTCTTTGTGTAGACCATCAGCTTGATGCAGAGTGGTCCGGCTCTGTCAATACCACCTTCAGCCAGGATGACGCTGAGGGGTCTGGTTCTGTCAATGCCACCTTCAGCCAGGACGACGCTGAGGGGTCCGGTTCTGTCAACGCCACTTTGAACCAGGATGATGCTGAGGGGTCTGGTTCTGTCAATGCCACCTTCAGCCAGGATGACGCTGAGGGGTCTTGTTCTGTTAATGCCACTTTGAACCAGGACGATGCTGAGGGGTCCGGTTCTGTCAATGCCACCTTCAGCCAGGATGATGCTGAGGGGTCTGGTTCTGTCAATGCCACGTTCAGCCAGGATGAGCCAGTAGGGTCTGGTTCTGTCAATGCCACCTTTAGCCAGGACGAAGCTGAGGGGTCTGGTTCTGTCAATGCCACCTTCAGCCAGGATGACGCTGAGGGGTCTGGTTCTGTCAATGCCACTTTGAACCAGGACGACGCTGAGGGGTCTGGTTCTGTCAATGCCACGTTCAGCCAGGATGAGCCAGTAGGGTCCGGTTCTGTCAACGCCACCTTTAGCCAGGATGACGCTGAGGGGTCTGGTTCTGTCAATGCCACCTTCAGCCAGGATGACGCTGAGGGGTCTGGTTCTGTCAATGCCACTTTGAACCAGGACGACGCTGAGGGGTCTGGTTCTGTCAATGCCACGTTCAGCCAGGATGAGCCAGTAGGGTCCGGTTCTGTCAACGCCACCTTTAGCCAGGATGACGCTGAGGGGTCCGGTTCTGTCAATGCCACCTTCAGCCAGGATGCCGCTGAGGGGTCCGATTCTGTCAATGCCACTCTGAACCAGGATGACGCTGAGGGGTCTGGTTCTGTCAATGCCACTTTGAACCAGGATGACGCTGAGGGGTCTCGTTCTGTTAATGCCACTTTGAACCAGGACGATGCTGAGGGGTCCAGTTCTGTCAATGCCACCTTCAGCCAGAACGACGCTGAGGGGTCCGGTTCTGTCAATGCCACCTTCAGCCAGGATGCCGCTGAGGGGTCCGGTTCTGTCAATGCCACTCTGAACCAGGATGACGCTGAGGGGTCCGGTTCTGTCAATGCCACCTTCAGCCAGGATGACGCTGAGGGGTCTGGTTCTGTCAATGCCACGTTCAGCCAGGATGAGCCAGTAGGGTCCGGTTCTGTCAACGGCACCTTTAGCCAGGATGACGCTGAGGGGTCCGGTTCTGTCAATGCCACCTTCAGCCAGGATGCCGCTGAGGGGTCCGATTCTGTCAATGCCACTCTGAACCAGGATGACGCTGAGGGGTCTGGTTCTGTCAATGCCACTTTGAACCAGGATGACGCTGAGGGGTCTGGTTCTGTCAATGCCACTTTGAACCAGGACGATGCTGAGGGGTCCAGTTCTGTCAATGCCACCTTCAGCCAGAATGACGCTGAGGGGTCCGGTTCTGTCAATGCCACTCTGAACCAGGATGTTGCTGAGGGGTCCAGTTCTATTTTGGTCCCTATCCATTTAACCGTTAACACAAGTCAAGATTCCTTGTAACAAAATAAATTTTATGTCCTTTTGAATGGGTTGCTTGGATTTTGTTAACTCAATCTTGCTCTTAGGTTTGCTAAAAGATTTTACAGCCACTCAGGTTAGTTTGTAACGACTTTAATATGTGGGTAACACGAAGTCTGAATTTGCCCAACAAATCTTGAGCTGTGAAGTTCAATAAAGTCAAGCCTCCTTTTATTTATGGAACTCTTTTTACAATTCAGATTGTCAAAGCAGCTTTACACTGATAACAGGCACATCATTTTGGCTGTACAGCAGCTCTAGAAGAAAATGGTCATTGTCCAGATTAAGTTCAGTATTGATTCATTCTGTTGTAAAAAAGCATGATTTTAGCTATATAGCAGCTCTGGAGACAACATTGTTCAGATCTCATACAATAGTATCAATGTAGATCAAAAACAGAATATATGCAGTTGGTTTCACAAACAAGGCTTAAGCTAGTCCTAGACTAAAATGCATGTTTGAGCTGTCAGAACTTGTACTGACATATCTTGAAACAAAACAGTGGCACTGATATATTTTAAGACATACTTTTTTTTTTTTTTTTTTTTCTCCTAGGGTACATTTATAAAATCCTTTAATTCCCTAAATTAGCTAAGGCCTAATCCTGGCTTAGTCTTAAGCCCTGTCTGTGAAACTGGGCCCAATTGTCCGTAATTAAGCAAGCTAGAGGTGATGCTGGCAAGGAAAACTTTCCCAGTTTAATTTCTTTAAAGACCATTATGGGGAAAGTAATTGCAATATTTTGCAGATATTGCAATATTTCAAGACACATGATTGATTAAAGTCCTACTACTCTGCAGGAGCAGCATAAAGGAATAGTTTGCCCAACATTAATCTAGTTTGCTCAACATGAATATTGTCTTTAAAGCCTAATGCTTTCATACATTAAGCACAAGACAGTAGGGAGGTATGTGTCTATAACTGTCAGTCTCCAAAAAGCACATTAAATAATGATCCATAAATAGTCTGTGATTCATTTGTTTATTAATTCAAGTTGTTTTGTGTTTGTGTGAAACAGTCTGAAGTTTCTGAGCCCCCCCTTCTACACTGATATATAGAGCTAACTGTAGTTACAGTAGGAAGTTAGCTGTATGTCTGGCGATGTGTCTTCAGTGTAGGCTTAGACAGTGTTTCTGGAGAAAGCATACCATGTAAAATCTATCATTTTAGATATATATTTGCTCATTTTTTGAGACAACTTTGATTTTTCTGTCCTCTTTATTAGGTGACTTTGGAATAATACATTGTGTGTTGTTGGTTCTTCATTCACTGGAGGTCAATGAATCATAAGAGATAAGCACTGAAACTAGCTCTATGGGATATAACATCAGCTTGTGTGCTGAGTGATTAATTAATTACTGATTTCATTAATTAGCAGATTTGCCCCAGTAATGAGTTAATGAGTCATCCAGGTGGTACAAAAGGTTTTCTGTTTGGCTTTAAAAGACCTGGTTGGTTTTGAACTTTAGTTTGCATGGTTAGGTTGGCTTTCTTAGTGGTTCAGTTTGTGTTGTAGAATGGGTTTGATTAAAATTACTGTTTTGGTGCTTCTTTATCACCAATTGGTATGGCATGGTGAGTTTACCTTTTTGTTTGCTTTCAGTAAATTTACTTGTTTATGGGGGGGGGTTTTTTTTTTTTTTTTTTTTAAATGTCTGTGTTTCTCAGTGTTCAGCTCCCCAGTTGAAGATGGATCCTTAGATTTTTCCTGGAGTGGAGAAAAAGGTTTGTAGAACTTTGTCTCTTAATTTAACAGACTCATGTTGTACTAAAGTAATGAGCTCATACTATTTATGATTTATTTTTATTTTTCTCTTTCTCTTTGTGTAGACAATCAGCTTGATGCTGTGGGGTCCAGTTCTGTCAATGGCACTTTGAACCAGGATGACGCTGAGGGGTCTGGTTCTGTCAATGCCACCTTCAGCCAGGATGACGCTGAGGGGTCTGGTTCTGTCAATGCAACCTTCAGCCAGGATGACGCTGAGGGGTCTGGTTCTGTCAATGCCACCTTCAGCCAGGATGACGCTGAGGGGTCCGGTTCCGTCAGTGCCACTCTGAACCAGGATGACGCTGAGGGGTCTGGTTCTGTCAATGCCACCTTCAGCCAGGATGACGCTGAGGGGTCTGGTTCTGTCAATGCCACCTTCAGCCAGGATGACGCTGAGGGGTCCAGTTCTGTCAATGCCACTTTGAACCAGGATGACACTGAGGTGTCTGGTTCTGTCAATGCCACTCTGAACCAGGATGACGCTGAGGGGTCCGGTTCCATCAATGCCACCTTCAGCCAGGATGACGCTGAGGGGTCCGGTTCTGTCAATGCCACCTTCAGCCAGGATGACGCTGAGGGGTCTGGTTCCGTCAATGCCACCTTCAGCCAGGATGACGCTGAGGGGTCTGGTTCCGTCAATGCCACCTTCAGCCAGGATGACGCTGAGGGGTCCGGTTCCGTCAATGCCACCTTCAGCCAGGATGACGCTGAGGGGTCCGGTTCCGTCAATGCCACCTTCAGCCAGGATGACGCTGAGGGGTCCGGTTCCGTCAATGCCACCTTCAGCCAGGATGACGCTGAGGGGTCTGGTTCTGTCAATGCCACCTTCAGCCAGGATGCCGCTGAGGGGTCCGGTTCCGTCAATGCCACTCTGAACCAAGATGACGCTGAGGGGTCTGGTTCTGTCAATGCCACCTTCAGCCAGGATGACGCTGAGGGGTCTGGTTCTGTCAATGCCACCTTCAGCCAGGATGACGCTGAGGGGTCCGGTTCTGTCAATGCCACTTTGAACCAGGATGACGCTGAGGTGTCTGGTTCTGTCAATGCCACTCTGAACCAGGATGACGCTGAGGGGTCCGGTTCCGTCAATGCCACCTTCAGCCAGGACGACGCTGAGGGGTCCGGTTCCATCAATGCCACCTTCAGCCAGGACGACGCTGAGGGGTCCGGTTCCGTCAATGCCACCTTCAGCCAGGACGACGCTGAGGGGTCCGGTTCCGTCAATGCCACCTTCAGCCAGGATGACGCTGAGGGGTCCGGTTCCGTCAATGCCACCTTCAGCCAGGATGAGCCAGTAGGGTCCGGTTCCGTCAATGCCACTCTGAACCAGGATGACGCTGAGGGGTCCGGTTCCGTCAATGCCACCTTCAGCCAGGACGACGCTGAGGTGTCTGGTTCCGTCAATGCCACCTTCAGCCAGGACGACGCTGAGGTGTCTGGTTCCGTCAATGCCGCCTTCAGCCAGGACGACGCTGAGGGGTCCGGTTCCGTCAATGCCACCTTCAGCCAGGACGACGCTGAGGGGTCCGGTTCCGTCAATGCCACCTTCAGCCAGGACGACGCTGAGGGGTCCGGTTCCGTCAATGCCACCTTCAGCCAGGACGACGCTGAGGGGTCCGGTTCCGTCAATGCCACCTTCAGCCAGGATGACGCTGAGGGGTCCGGTTCCGTCAATGCCACCTTCAGCCAGGATGACGCTGAGGGGTCCGGTTCCGTCAATGCCACCTTCAGCCAGGATGAGGCTGAGGGGTCCGGTTCTGTCAATGCCACTCTGAACCAGGATGACGCTGAGGGGTCCGGTTCCGTCAATGCCACGTTCAGCCAGGATGAGCCAGTAGGGTCCGGTTCCGTCAATGCCACTCTGAACCAGGATGTTGCTGAGGGGTCCGGTTCTATTTTGGTCCCTATCCATTTAACCGTTAACACAAGTCAAGATTCCTTGTAACAAAATAAATTGTCCTTTTGAATGGGTTGCTTGGATTTTGTTAACTCCATCTTGCTCTTAGGTTTGCTAAAAGATTTTACAGCCACTCAGGTTAGTTTGTAATGACTTTAATATGTGGGTAACACGAAGCCTGTCTTTTGAGGTCTGAACTTGCCCAACAAATCTTGAGCTGTGAAGTTCAATAAAGTCAAGCCTCCTTTTATTTATGGAACTCTTTTTATAATTCAGATTGTCAAAGCAGCTTTACACTGATAACAGGCACATCATTTTGGCTGTACAGCAGCTCTAGAAGAAAATGGTCATTGTCTAGATTAAGTAAGTTCAGTATTGATTCATGATCTTTACAACAGAATGTTGTTTTAGCTATATAGCAGCTCTAGAGACCACATTGTTCAGATCTCAAACAATGGTATCAATGTAGATCAAAAACATAGAATATATGCAGTTGGTTTCACAAACAAGGCTTAAGCTAGTCCTAGACTAAAATGCATGTTTGAGCTGTCAGAACTTGTACTGACATATCTTGAAACAAAACAGTGGCACTGATATATTTTAAGATGTACTTTTTTTTTTTTTTTTTTTTTCCCCCCTAGGGTACATTTATAAAATCCTTCAATTCCTTAAATGAACTAAGGCTTAATCCTGGCTTAGTCTAAGCCCTGTCTGTGAAACTGGGCCCAACTGTCCCCAATTAAGCAAGCTAGAGGTGATACTGGCAAGGAAAACTTTCCCAGTTTAATTTCTTTAAAGACTATGATGGGGAAAGTAACTGCAATATTTTGCAGATATTGCAATATTTCAAGACACATGATTGATTAAAGTCCTACTACTCTGCAGGAGCAGCATGAAGGAATAGTTTGCCCAACATTAATCTAGTTTGCTCAACATGAATATTGTCTTTAAAGCCTAATGTTTTCATACATGAAGCACAAGACAGTAGGGAGGTATGTGTCTATAACTGTCAATCTACAAAAAGCACATTAAATAATGATCCATAAATAGTCTGTGATTCATTTGTTCATTAATTCAAGTTGTTTTGTGTTTGTGTGAAACAGTCTGAAGTTTCTGAGCCCCCCTTCTACACTGATATATAGAGCTAACTGTAGCTACAGTAGGAAGTTAGCTGTATGTCTGGCGATGTGTCTTAAGTGTAGGCTTAGACAGTGTTTCTGGAGAAAGCATACCATGTAAAATCTATAATTTTAGATATATATTTGCTCATTTTTTGAGACAACTTTGATTTTTCTGTCCTCTTTATTAGGTGACTTTGGAATAATACATTGTGTGTTGTTGGTTCTTCATTCACTGGAGGTCAATGAATCATAAGAGATAAGCACTGAAACTAGCTCTATGGGATATAACATCAGCTTGTGTGCTGAGTGATTAATTAATTACTGATTTCATTAATTAGCAGATTTGCCCCAGTAATGAGTTAATGAGTCATCCAGGTGGTACAAAAGGTTTTCTGTTTGGCTTTAAAAGACCTGGTTGGTTTTGAACTTCAGTTTGCATGGTTAGGTTGGCTTTCTTAGTGGTTCAGTTTGTGTTGTAGAATGGGTTTGATTAAAATTATCGTTTTGGTGTTTCTTTATCACCAATTGGTATGGCATGGTGAGTTTACCTTTTTGTTTGCTTTCAGTAAATTTACTTGTTTGTGTTGTTGTTGTTTTTAAATGTCTGTGTTTCTCAGTGTTCAGCTCCCCAGTTGAAGATGGATCCTTAGACTTTTCCTGGAGTGATTTTGGAAGAGAAAAAGGTTTGTAGAACTTTGTCTCTTAATTTAACAGACTCATGTTGTACTAAAGTAATGAGTTCATACTATTTATGATTTATCTTTTCTTTCTCTCTTTGTGTAGACCATCAGCTTGATGCTGAGTGGTCCGGCTCTGTCAATACCACCTTCAGCCAGGACAACGCTGAGGGGTCTGGTTCTGTCAATGCCACCTTAAGCCAGGATGATGCTGAGGGGTCCGGTTCTGTCAATGCCACTCTAAACCAGGATGATGCTGAGGGGTCTGGTTCTGTCAATGCCACGTTCAGCCAGGATGAGCCATTAGGGTCCAGTTCTGTCAATGCCACTCTGAACCAGGATGACGCTGAGTGGTCTGGTTCTGTCAATACCACCTTCAGCCAGGATGACGCTGAGGGGTCCGGTTCCATCAATGCCACCTTAAGCCAGGATGACGCTGAGGGGTCTGGTTCTGTCAATGCCACGTTCAGCCAGGATGAGCCAGTAGGGTCCGGTTCTGTCAATGCCACTCTGAACCAGGATGACGCTGAGGGGTCTGGTTCTGTCAATACCACCTTCAGCCAGGATGACGCTGAGGGGTCCGGTTCCATCAATGCCACCTTCAGCCAGGATGACGCTGAGAGGTCTGGTTCTGTCAATGCCACCTTCAGCCAGGATGACGCTGAGGGGTCCGGTTCCATCAATGCCACCTTCAGCCAGGATGACGCTGAGAGGTCTGGTTCTGTCAATGCCACCTTCAGCCAGGATGGCGCTGCGGTGTCCGGTTCTGTCAATGCCACTCTGACCCAGGATGATGCTGAGGGGTCTGGTTCTGTCAATGCCACCTTCAGCCAGGATGACGCTGAGAGGTCTGGTTCTGTCAATGCCACCTTCAGCCAGGATGATGCTGCGGGGTCCGGTTCTGTCAATGCCACTTTGAACCAGGATGACGCTGCGGGGTCCGGTTCTGTCAATGCCACTTTGAACCAGGATGACGCTGCGGGGTCCGGTTCTGTCAATGCCACCTTAAGCCAGGATGATGCTGAGGGGTCCGGTTCTGTCAATGCCACTCTAAACCAGGATGATGCTGAGGGGTCTGGTTCTGTCAATGCCACGTTCAGCCAGGATGAGCCATTAGGGTCCAGTTCTGTCAATGCCACTCTGAACCAGGATGACGCTGAGGGGTCTGGTTCTGTCAATACCACCTTCAGCCAGGATGACGCTGAGGGGTCCGGTTCCATCAATGCCACCTTAAGCCAGGATGACGCTGAGGGGTCTGGTTCTGTCAATGCCACGTTCAGCCAGGATGAGCCAGTAGGGTCCAGTTCTGTCAATGCCACTCTGAACCAGGATGACGCTGAGGGGTCTGGTTCTGTCAATACCACCTTCAGCCAGGATGACGCTGAGGGGTCCGGTTCCATCAATGCCACCTTCAGCCAGGATGACGCTGAGAGGTCTGGTTCTGTCAATGCCACCTTCAGCCAGGATGACGCTGAGGGGTCCGGTTCCGTCAATGCCACCTTCAGCCAGGATGACGCTGAGAGGTCTGGTTCTGTCAATGCCACCTTCAGCCAGGATGGCGCTGCGGTGTCCGGTTCTGTCAATGCCACTCTGACCCAGGATGATGCTGAGGGGTCTGCTTCTGTCAATGCCACCTTCAGCCAGGATGACGCTGAGAGGTCTGGTTCTGTCAATGCCACCTTCAGCCAGGATGATGCTGCGGGGTCCGGTTCTGTCAATGCCACTTTGAACCAGGATGACGCTGCGGGGTCCGGTTCTGTCAATGCCACTTTGAACCAGGATGACGCTGCGGGGTCCGGTTCTGTCAATGCCACTTTGAACCAGGATGACGCTGAGGGGTCTGGTTCTGTCAATGCCACGTTCAGCCAGGATGAGCCAGTAGGGTCCGGTTCTGTCAATGCCACTCTGAACCAGGATGCTGCTGAGGGGTCCAGTTCTGTCAATGCCACCTTCAGCCAGGATGCTGCTGAGGTGTCCGGTTCTGTCAATGCCACTCTGAACCAGGATGCCGCTGAGGGGTCCAGTTCTGTCAATGCCACCTTCAGCCAGGATGCTGCTGAGGGGTCCAGTTCTATTTTGGTCCCTATCCATTTAACCGTTAACACAAGTCAAGATTCCTTGTAACAAAATAAATTTTATGTCCTTTTGAATGGGTTGCTTGGATTTTGTTAACTCCATCTTGCTCTTAGGTTTGCTAAAAGATTTTACAGCCACTCAGGTTAGTTTGTAACGACTTTAATATGTGGGTAACACTAAGTCTGAATTTGCCCAACAAATCTTGAGCTGTGAAGTTCAATAAAGTCAAGCCTCCTTTTATTTATGGAACTCTTTTTACAATTCAGATTGTCAAAGCAGCTTTACACTGATAACAGGCACATCATTTTGGCTGTACAGCAGCTCTAGAAGAAAATGGTATCATTGTCCAGATTAAGTTCAGTATTGATTCATTCTGTTGTAAAAAAGCATGTTTTAGCTATATAGCAGCTCTGGAGACAACATTGTTCAGATCTCATACAATGGTATCAATGTAGATCAAAAACATAGAATATATGCAGTTGATTTCACAAACCAGGCTTAAGCTAGTCCTAGACTAAAATGCATGTTTGAGCTGTCAGAACTTGTACTGACATGTCTTGAAACAAAACAGTGGCACTGATATATTTTAAGATGTACACCATGTGTTTTCTTTTTTTTGTGTTTTGATTTTTCTAGGGTACATTTATAAAATCCTTCAATTCCCTAAATGAACTAAGGCTTCATCCTGGCTTAGTCTTAAGCCCTGTCTGTGAAACGGGGCCCAACTGTCCTGAATTAAGCAAGCTAGAGGTGATACTGGCAAGGAAAACTTTCCCAGTTTAATTTCTTTAAAGATTATGATGGGGAAAGTAACTGCAATATTTTGCAGATATTGCAGTATTTCAAGACACATGATTGATTAAAGTCCTACTACTCTGCAGGAGCAGCATGAAGGAATAGTTTGCCCAACATTAATCTAGTTTGCTCAACATGAATATTGTCTTTAAAGCCTAATGTTTTCATACATTAAGCACAAGACAGTAGGGAGGTATGTGTCTATAACTGTCAATCTACAAAAAGCACATTAAATAATGATCCATAAGTAGTCTGTGATTCATTTGTTCATTAATCCAAGTTGTTTTGTGTTTGTGTGAAACAGTCTGAAGTTTCTGAGCCCCCCTTCTACACTGATATATAGAGCTAACTGTAGCTACAGTAGGAAGTTAGCTGTATGTCTGGCGATGTGTCTTAAGTGTAGGCTTAGACAGTGTTTCTGGAGAAAGCATACCATGTAAAATCTATCATTTTAGATATATATTTGCTCATTTTTTGAGACAACTTTGATTTTTCTGTCCTCTTTATTAGGTGACTTTGGAATAATACATTGTGTGTTGTTGGTTCTTCATTCACTGGAGGTCAATGAATCATAAGAGATAAGCACTGAAACTAGCTCTATGGGATATAACATCAGCTTGTGTGCTGAGTGATTAATTAATTACTGATTTCATTAATTAGCAGATTTGCCCCAGTAATGAGTTAATGAGTCATCCAGGTGGTACAAAAGGTTTTCTGTTTGGCTTTAAAAGACCTGGTTGGTTTTGAACTTTAGTTTGCATGGTTAGGTTGGCTTTCTTAGTGGTTCAGTTTGTGTTGTAGAATGGGTTTGATTAAAATTATCGTTTTGGTGCTTCTTTATCACCAATTGGTATGGCATGGTGAGTTTACCTTTTTGTTTGCTTTCAGTAAATTTACTTGTTTATGTGTTGTTGTTTTTAAATGTCTGTGTTTCTCAGTGTTCAGCTCCCCAGTTGAAGATGGATCCTTAGATTTTTCCTGGAGTGACTTTGGAAAACAAAAAGGTTTGTAGAACTTTATCTCTTAATTTAACAGACTCATGTTGTACTAAAGTAATGAGTTCATACTATTTGATTTATTATTATTTTTCTCTCTCTCTCTTTGTGTAGACCATCAGCTTGATGCTGCGGGGTCCAGTTCTGTCAACGCCACTTTGAACCAGGATGATGCTGCGGGGTCCGGTTCTGTCAATGCCACTCTGAACCAGGATGACGCTGCGGGGTCCGGTTCTGTCAATGCCACTTTGAACCAGGATGATGCTGCGGGGTCCGGTTCTGTCAATGCCACTTTGAACCAGGATGATGCTGAGGGGTCCGGTTCTGTCAATGCCACTCTGAACCAGGATGACGCTGCGGGGTCCGGTTCTGTCAATGCCACTTTGAACCAGGATGATGCTGAGGGGTCGGGTTCTGTCAATGCCACTCTGAACCAGGATGACGCTGAGGGGTCTGGTTCTGTCAATGCCACCTTCAGCCAGGATGACGCTGAGGGGTCTGGTTCTGTCAATGCCACCTTCAGCCAGGATGACGCTGAGGGGTCTGGTTCTGTCAATGCCACTTTGAACCAGGATGACGCTGTGGGGTCCGGTTCTGTCAATGCCACTTTGAACCAGGATGATGCTGAGGGGTCCGGTTCTGTCAATGCCACTCTGAACCAGGATGACGCTGAGGGGTCTGGTTCCGTCAATGCCACCTTCAGCCAGGATGACGCTGAGGGGTCTGGTTCTGTCAATGCCACTCTGAACCAGGATGACGCTGAGGGGTCTGGTTCTGTCAATGCCACCTTCAGCCAGGATGATGCTGAGGGGTCCGGATCTGTCAATGCCACCTTCAGCCAGGATGATGCTGAGGGATCTGGTTCTGTCAATGCCACTCTGAACCAGGACAACACTGAGGGGTCTGGTTCTGTCAATGCCACGTTCAGCCAGGATGAGCCAGTAGGGTCCGGTTCTGTCAATGCCACCTTCAGCCAGGATGCTGCTGAGGGGTCCGGTTCTGTCAATGCCACTCTGAACCAGGATGACGCTGAGGGGTCCGGTTCTGTCAATGCCACCTTCAGCCAGGATGACGCTGTGGGGTCCGGTTCTGTCAATGCCACTTTGAACCAGGATGATGCTGAGGGATCTGGTTCTGTCAATGCCACTCTGAACCAGGATGATGCTGAGGGATCTGGTTCTGTCAATGCCACTCTGAACCAGGATGCCGCTGAGGGGTCCGGTTCTGTCAATGCCACTCTGAACCAGGACGACACTGAGGGGTCTGGTTCTGTCAATGCCCCGTTCAGCCAGGATGAGCCAGTAGGGTCCGGTTCTGTCAATGCCACTTTGAACCAGGATGTTGCTGAGGGGTCCGGTTCTGTCAATGCCGCTCTGAACCAGGATGTTGCTGAGGGGTCCGGTTCTATTTTGGTCCCTATCCATTTAACCGTTAACACAAGTCAAGATTCCTTGTAACAAAATAAATTTTATGTCCTTTTGAATGGGTTGCTTGGATTTTGTTAACTCCATCTTGCTCTTAGGTTTGCTAAAAGATTTTACAGCCACTCAGGTTAGTTTGTAATGACTTTAATATGTGGGTAACACGAAGTCTGAATTTGCCCAACAAATCTTGAGCTGTGAAGTTCAATAAAGTCAAGCCTCCTTTTATTTATGGAACTCTTTTTACAATTCAGATTGTCAAAGCAGCTTTACACTGATAACAGGCACATCATTTTGGCTGTACAGCAGCTCTAGAAGAAAATGGTATCATTGTCTAGATTAAGTAAGTTCAGTATTGATTCATGATCTTTACAACAGAATGTTGTTTTAGCTATATAGCAGCTCTGGAGACAACATTGTTCAGATCTCATACAATGGTATCAATGTAGATCAAAAACATAGAATATATGCAGTTGGTTTCACAAACAAGGCTTAAGCTAGTCCTAGACTAAAATGCATGTTTGAGCTGTCAGAACTTGTACTGACATATCTTGAAACAAAACAGTGGCACTGATATATTTTAAGATGTACACCATGTTTTTTTTTTTTTTTTCTAGGGTACATTTATAAGATCCTTTAATTCCCTAAATGAACTAAGGCTTAATCCTGGCTTAGTCTAAGCCCTGTCTGTGAAACTGGGCCCAACTGTCCCCAATTAAGCAAGCTAGAGGTGATACTGGCAAGGAAAACTTTCCCAGTTTAATTTCTTTAAAGATTATGATGGGGAAAGTAACTGCAATATTTTGCAGATATTGCAGTATTTCAAGACACATGATTGATTAAAGTCCTACTACTCTGCAGGAGCAGCATGAAGGAATAGTTTGCCCAACATTAATCTAGTTTGCTCAACATGAATATTGTCTTTAAAGCCTAATGTTTTCATACATGAAGCACAAGACAGTAGGGAGGTATGTGTCTATAACTGTCAATCTACAAAAAGCACATTAAATAATGATCCATAAGTAGTCTGTGATTCATTTGTTCATTAATCCAAGTTGTTTTGTGTTTGTGTGAAACAGTCTGAAGTTTCTGAGCCTCCCTTCTACACTGATATATAGAGCTAACTGTAGCTACAGTAGGAAGTTAGCTGTATGTCTGGCGATGTGTCTTAACTGTAGGCTTAGACAGTGTTTCTGGAGAAAGCATACCATGTAAAATCTATCATTTTAGATATATATTTGCTCATTTTTTGAGACAACTTTGATTTTTCTGTCCTCTTTATTAGGTGACTTTGGAATAATACATTGTGTGTTGTTGGTTCTTCATTCACTGGAGGTCAATGAATCATAAGAGATAAGCACTGAAACTAGCTCTATGGGATATAACATCAGCTTGTGTGCTGAGTGATTAATTAATTACTGATTTCATTAATTAGCAGATTTGCCCCAGTAATGAGTTAATGAGTCATCCAGGTGGTACAAAAGGTTTTCTGTTTGGCTTTAAAAGACCTGGTTGGTTTTGAACTTTAGTTTGCATGGTTAGGTTGGCTTTCTTAGTGGTTCAGTTTGTGTTGTAGAATGGGTTTGATTAAAATTATCGTTTTGGTGCTTCTTTATCACCAATTGGTATGGCATGGTGAGTTTACCTTTTTGTTTGCTTTCAGTAAATTTACTTGTTTATGTGTTGTTGTTTTTAAATGTCTGTGTTTCTCAGTGTTCAGCTCCCCAGTTGAAGATGGATCCTTAGATTTTTCCTGGAGTGATTTTGGAAAACAAAAAGGTTTGTAGAACTTTATCTCTTAATTTAACAGACTCATGTTGTACTAAAGTAATGAGTTCATACTATTTATGATTTATTATTATTTTTCTCTCTCTCTTTGTGTAGACCATCAGCTTGATGCTGCGGGGTCCAGTTCTGTCAACGCCACTTTGAACCAGGATGACGCTGCGGGGTCCGGTTCTGTCAATGCCACTTTGAACCAGGATGATGCTGCGGGGTCCGGTTCTGTCAATGCCACTTTGAACCAGGATGATGCTGAGGGGTCGGGTTCTGTCAATGCCACTCTGAACCAGGATGACGCTGAGGGGTCCGGTTCTGTCAATGCCACCTTCAGCCAGGATGATGCTGAGGGGTCCGGTTCTGTCAATGCCACCTTCAGCCAGGATGATGCTGAGGGGTCCGGTTCTGTCAATGCCACTCTGAACCAGGATGACGCTGCGGGGTCCGGTTCTGTCAATGCCACTTTGAACCAGGATGATGCTGAGGGGTCCGGTTCTGTCAATGCCACTCTGAACCAGGATGACGCTGCGGGGTCCGGTTCTGTCAATGCCACTTTGAACCAGGATGATGCTGAGGGGTCTGGTTCTGTCAATGCCACTCTGAACCAGGATGACGCTGAGGGGTCTGGTTCTGTCAATGCCACCTTCAGCCAGGATGATGCTGAGGGGTCCGGTTCTGTCAATGCCACTCTGAACCAGGATGACGCTGCGGGGTCCGGTTCTGTCAATGCCACTTTGAACCAGGATGATGCTGAGGGGTCTGGTTCTGTCAATGCCACTCTGAACCAGGATGACGCTGAGGGGTCTGGTTCTGTCAATGCCACCTTCAGCCAGGATGATGCTGAGGGGTCCGGATCTGTCAATGCCACCTTCAGCCAGGATGATGCTGAGGGATCTGGTTCTGTCAATGCCACTCTGAACCAGGATGACGCTGCGGGGTCCGGTTCTGTCAATGCCACTTTGAACCAGGATGATGCTGAGGGGTCGGGTTCTGTCAATGCCACTCTGAACCAGGATGACGCTGAGGGGTCCGGTTCTGTCAATGCCACCTTCAGCCAGGATGACGCTGAGGGGTCTGGTTCTGTCAATGCCACCTTCAGCCAGGATGACGCTGAGGGGTCTGGTTCTGTCAATGTCACTCTGAACCAGGATGACGCTGCGGGGTCCGGTTCTGTCAATGCCACTTTGAACCAGGATGATGCTGAGGGGTCCGGTTCTGTCAATGCCACTCTGAACCAGGATGACGCTGTGGGGTCCGGTTCTGTCAATGCCACTTTGAACCAGGATGATGCTGAGGGGTCCGGTTCTGTCAATGCCACTCTGAACCAGGATGACGCTGCGGGGTCCGGTTCTGTCAATGCCACTTTGAACCAGGATGATGCTGAGGGGTCCGGTTCTGTCAATGCCACTCTGAACCAGGATGACGCTGCGGGGTCCGGTTCTGTCAATGCCACTTTGAACCAGGATGATGCTGAGGGGTCTGGTTCTGTCAATGCCACTCTGAACCAGGATGACGCTGAGGGGTCTGGTTCTGTCAATGCCACCTTCAGCCAGGATGATGCTGAGGGGTCCGGTTCTGTCAATGCCACTTTGAACCAGGATGATGCTGAGGGGTCTGGTTCTGTCAATGCCACTCTGACAGAACCGGACCCCTCAGCGGCATCCTGGTTCAATGCCACTCTGAACCAGGACGACACTGAGGGGTCTGGTTCTGTCAATGCCACGTTCAGCCAGGATGAGCCAGTAGGGTCCGGTTCTGTCAATGCCACTTTGAACCAGGATGATGCTGAGGGGTCTGGTTCTGTCAATGCCACCTTCAGCCAGGATGCTGCTGAGGGGTCCGGTTCTGTCAATGCCACCTTCAGCCAGGATGCTGCTGAGGGGTCCGGTTCTGTCAATGCCACTCTGAACCAGGATGACGCTGAGGGGTCCGGTTCTGTCAATGCCACCTTCAACCAGGATGACGCTGAGGGGTCTGGTTCTGTCAATGCCACCTTCAGCCAGGATGATGCTGAGGGGTCCGGTTCTGTCAATGCCACCTTCAGCCAGGATGACGCTGAGGGATCTGGTTCTGTCAATGCCACTCTGAACCAGGATGCCGCTGAGGGGTCCGGTTCTGTCAATGCCCCGTTCAGCCAGGATGAGCCAGTAGGGTCCGGTTCTGTCAATGCCACTTTGAACCAGGATGTTGCTGAGGGGTCCGGTTCTGTCAATGCCGCTCTGAACCAGGATGTTGCTGAGGGGTCCGGTTCTATTTTGGTCCCTATCCATTTAACCGTTAACACAAGTCAAGATTCCTTGTAACAAAATAAATTATGTCCTTTTGAATGGGTTGCTTGGATTTTGTTAACTCCATCTTGCTCTTAGGTTTGCTAAAAGATTTTACAGCCACTCAGGTTAGTTTGTAACGACTTTAATATGTGGGTAACACGAAGTCTGAATTTGCCCAACAAATCTTGAGCTGTGAAGTTCAATAAAGTCAAGCCTCCTTTTATTTATGGAACTCTTTTTACAATTCAGATTGTCAAAGCAGCTTTACACTGATAACAGGCACATCATTTTGGCTGTACAGCAGCTCTAGAAGAAAATGGTCATTGTCCAGATTAAGTTCAGTATTGATTCATTCTGTTGTAAAAAAGCATGATTTAGCTATATAGCAGCTCTGGAGACAACATTGTTCAGATCTCATACAATAGTATCAATGTAGATCAAAAACATAGAATATATGCAGTTGGTTTCACAAACAAGGCTTAAGCTAGTCCTAGACTAAAATGCATGTTTGAGCTGTCAGAACTTGTACTGACATATCTTGAAACAAAACAGTGGCACTGATATATTTTAAGATGTACACCATGTTTTTTTTTTTTTTTTTTTCTAGGGTACATTTATAAAATCCTTTAATTCCCTAAATTAACTAAGGCTTAATCCTGGCTTAGTCTAAGCCCTGTCTGTGAAACTGGGCCCAACTGTCCCCAATTAAGCAAGCTAGAGGTGATACTGGCAAGGAAAACTTTGCCAGTTTAATTTCTTTAAAGACTATGATGGGGAAAGTAACTGCAATATTTTGCAGATATTGCAATATTTCAAGACACATGATTGATTAAAGTCCTACTACTCTGCAGGAGCAGCATGAAGGAATAGTTTGCCCAACATTAATCTAGTTTGCTCAACATGAATATTGTCTTTAAAGCCTAATGTTTTCATACATGAAGCACAAGACAGTAGGGAGGTATGTGTCTATAGCTGTCATTCTACAAAAAGCACATTAAATAATGATCCATAAGTAGTCTGTGATTCATTTGTTCATTAATCCAAGTTGTTTTGTGTTTGTGTGAAACAGTCTGAAGTTTCTGAGCCCCCCTTCTACACTGATATATAGAGCTAACTGTAGCTACAGTAGGAAGTTAGCTGTATGTCTGGCGATGTGTCTTAAGTGTAGGCTTAGACAGTGTTTCTGGAGAAAGCATACCATGTAAAATCTATCATTTTAGATATATATTTGCTCATTTTTTGAGACAACTTTGATTTTTCTGTCCTCTTTATTAGGTGACTTTGGAATAATACATTGTGTGTTGTTGGTTCTTCATTCACTGGAGGTCAATGAATCATAAGAGATAAGCACTGAAACTAGCTCTATGGGATATAACATCAGCTTGTGTGCTGAGTGATTAATTAATTACTGATTTCATTAATTAGCAGATTTGCCCCAGTAATGAGTTAATGAGTCATCCAGGTGGTACAAAAGGTTTTCTGTTTGGCTTTAAAAGACCTGGTTGGTTTTGAACTTTAGTTTGCATGGTTAGGTTGGCTTTCTTAGTGGTTCAGTTTGTGTTGTAGAATGGGTTTGATTAAAATTATCGTTTTGGTGTTTCTTTATCACCAATTGGTATGGCATGGTGAGTTTACCTTTTTGTTTGCTTTCAGTAAATTTACTTGTTTGTGTTGTTGTTGTTTTTAAATGTCTGTGTTTCTCAGTGTTCAGCTCCCCAGTTGAAGATGGATCCTTAGATTTTTCCTGGAGTGATTTTGGGAGAGAAAAAGGTTTGTAGAAATTCTTGTCTTAATTTAACCTACTCATGTCGTACTAAAGTAATGAGTTCATACTATTTGATTATTATCATTATTATTCTTTCTCTGTCTCTCTTTGTGTAGACCATCCGCTTGATGCTGAGTGGTCCGGCTCTGTCAATGCCACGTTCAGCCAGGATGAGCCAATAGGGTCCGGTTCTGTCAATGCCACTTTGAACCAGGATGACGCTGATGGGTCTGGTTCTGTCAATGCCACGTTCAGCCAGGATGGAACTTCTGATTAGAGATTTAGAGTTTTATTTGCTTGCTAAGATCAGCAGAGCTTTGTAACTGAATAATAAACTCTGTTTTGACTTTTTATTTGTTCAGTTTTTCAAAATTACTTTCAGAGCTCTAAACAGTCCTGTGTATTAACTCAATGAATTAAATTATACTCCAATTTGATGTGTACCTGGGGAAACAATGTAAACACATGTCAAATTACTTTCTTCATCTTTGGACCACAAGTCAAGATCTTTTTGATGACATCTGAGAGCATGGTTATGCAACTACAATTGATGCTTCAAACATGGATCCATTAACAGATAGTAAAAACAATACATGTAAATTGAGCAGTTTTGTCCAAATTTTCTGATGAGACATGATCAAGTTATATGATCAGATTTATTTTAATTTATTTTTGTAGCACAATCCAATACAACACAGAATAAACCTCACTGGTTCTTACGCAGCGCGTTTGAGCTTCCACAAGACTGAACCTCACTCGTTCTCACACGTCAAGCGAACCTGTTTGAGCTTTCATTTACTATAACTGATGTGTGAGTTGATGAATGTTAATCTGTTGAATTTAAGATTTTGTTTGTCTCTTCAGAAAATTTGGACTAAACTGCTAGATTCATATGGATTATTTTTACGATCGCTGTATGAACAGTTTGAAGTGTCAAAATAGTAGTTGTGTAGCTGTCATTGGAAGGACCGAAAGCTCTCAGATTTCATCAGAAAGATCTTGATTTGTTTTGAAGAACTAAAATTTTAAGGGTTTGGAACATTATGAGGGTGAGTAGTTTGATAATTAGCTTGACAGAGGGTGACAGTTTTAATTTTTGGGTGAACTAACCCTTTAATAATTGTTACAGCTCATTTAAGTCCTCTTGTTCGTTGTTAATTTATGCATGTAATTTTACTGTTGTTAATTTAAACTCATGCTGGCTACTGCAATTACTAATGTTAACATAAAGAAACATTGTGATTAATGATTCCAGACTTGTGAACAGTAGTGTGTTGAAAAATCTTGTGAATCTTCACTCTATTTGCTAGTCCGGGTTGGATGAGGGCTAGAGGTTGTCTGGTCAGAACAATAATGTCTCCAAATTGTAATCCAAATCACTTTCTTTGAGAAAAAGAGACTTTCAGGCTTAGGCTTGGGTCATCAAACAATTTAAACAAAGCTACTATAGGATATCCAATCAGCAAGTCCTCAGGAAAGTCTCAAGTGAGGCATGGTGCAAGTGACCGAGGTAAGACTTGAACAACTTAACCTACAGGCTAAAAAGCACGATCATAACTGTCACTGACCTGCAGGTCGGCTTCTTCCATTTCTGTCTAATCTGAGATTGGGCAGGTAGTGCGGAAATGTGTCCTCTCTCCTACAACTCAGGAGTTCAGTCTTCTAATACCTCTTGTGGTAATGACCCAGACAGCAACATATTGTCGGCCCAGATCCAGCCTACATGTGGATTCCACGCGGGCCAGACGTGGGCCGGATCTGGGCTGACAATATGTTGCTGTCTGGGCAGGCATCTCGCTGCACCATCATCAAGATGTTAGGAGTCATTAGGTCTGGATCAGCAATGTTCGAAGAGATGTAGCCAGTGGGTTTTGTTAGATTGTGCCCACATCAGAAATATCCCTCTATTAACAGTCTTGTATCAACCTGAAAGTCTGACTGAAAAAGCCAGGAAAGAACAGAAGCAGGAGATAAAGCAATGATCAGAGTTTACTGAATAACCTTAGTTGCGTCTGACCAGAACAAATCCAACAAGTGTTATTATACCAAAGAAGAAAAAAAAGGAAAATTACTGCTTCACATCGTCCCGTCATGTTAAAAACATCAGGAGAGGAGATGAGGACTCTTTTCACACCAATATTCGTTGTGTAAATATTGAATAAATTCATGGCGCTACGGTAGAGCAAGAAACTGTTTAGCGTGTAAAAAAGTAGTCACTTACATTAAGTATGATGGAACTTTATATTTTTAATTTTGGTGTCTGCAGTGTTGCTCCTCTCAACCTACCATTAAATTACAGTGAACTACTAAAATGATCATTTTATTTATATCCTCCTTTTCAATTACCACACAAACACTGCGAGTGCATTTGTGCAGCTAATTAAAGGGATTCCCAAAAATGAAAATTATCCTATGATTTACTCACCCTCAAACCATCACAGGTGTACATGACTATCTTCTCTCAGACAAACACAATCAGAGATATATTTAAAAAATATCATTGCTCTCCATAGATTTATAATGGTAGTGAACCTGGGCCTGTTACGAAGCCCAAAATAAACACATCCATCCATCATTAAAAATAATACATACGGCTCCAAAGGGTTAAAAAAGGCCTTCTGAAACGAAGCGATGGGTTTTTGTAAGGAAAATATCCATATTTAAACTTTAAACTTTTCTGGCTAAACATACAGCTTCCAGATTAAACTTGTGGTTCAAAACAAACAAAAAAATGATACTGCATGAAGAAAACGTCAAGCTTTTTAGGATCAATATGATTTTTGCAACCAGATTTTTTTTAAAGATTCTCATGAGATCTGGTCAGGGAGGGTTTTAGGGGTTATTTTGAAGCTTTTATACGCTTCACCAGAAGGGTCAACGTTGCGCTTATGTTTATGTTCATAACTGTGACATTCTAGAAACATCACTCGCTCGTTCCAAAAACAGAATTTTGTATCTCTGATTCTGTCAACTCATTGTACACTGACAATTATTTTTCAGTAGCTAAAGACACCTAATTAAAGAGGGACCAAAATCTTCATACTGATCATGCTTTGTTTTTCTTCATTTTCTTGACACAAATACATCCGTTTTCATCACGCACAAACATCATTTTCGGAAAATTAATCATTTATTTTGATCAGTTTTGTGATCAAAATCTTTTTACAATGATATTTAACAAAAAGGAACCGAGGAAGCAGACGTTGAGTATAAATAGATGACAGTCTCAGGCCGCGCGGACGCTGAAGAACGGCAGCGCTCTGATGAAAGAGTCCAGTTTGGTGTTGAACAGATCGCTCTGAAGAGTCTCTCCCAGCACACACAGCGGGTTCTTCACGATGTACTCCACGTACAGCTGCGGTCAGACAGAAGCACAGTTACCACGGTAAACCAGAGAGCAGTACTAGAGTACAGTGAGGGTCTTACAGTGCTGTAGATCTGCTGCAGTGTGTCTCTGCAGTTCGGCACGCCGAGGTCCGTGTTCATCACCAGTTTGATGCCAGTCGGAGTTTCATAATAATGCAGCTTATAACGGCTGGTCTGGAACGCCAGAAACCCATCTTTCCTGAAGTGTTTAGATAAGAAAAACACACACTCTCACTCACACACACACACACACACTCATCAGAGGAAGGATACATGTCCAGCGGACTCATCTTGCTGACGAAGGATCGGATAGAGAACAGCATCCCGTACATCAGCTTAAACTCCTGACAACAGAGGGAATATGATTATGAGTTATGGGAATATGAGTTCCTTTTTGTCACTCTCTCTTTACCGTCAACAGATATTTACAACTGGAAGAATATGAGCAATATATCATATATGCCACTCTCTCTACAGAGGTGTAAATGAACATAGGAGAGAACACGAGATCAGAAAGGACAAAAGAGAAAGAGCATAAACAATATACAGGGAAAAAAAGCAAAACAACCGCGTGTTTGTACCTCATCTTTGGAGATTCCGGCCTGTTTCTTGCGGTTCCACTCGCTGTAATGAAGGCAGGAGCCATTGCGGTCAAATATGTATAAGTTATGAACGGTCATCTGAAAGAAATGAGGCAGATCACAAGATTACTGAGATGATGAGCGTATAATATCAGTCACACACACAAGTAAACATCATCAGTATAACACAAGAATTCAATTAAACCCAAGATAAATACTGTGTCGATTATCTGTGTTGTGTTTAATTCATATTCATTACAGTAACCGCTGATGGATTTCATTATTTACCTTCCGCGCGGCGCCTTTCCTCGGACTGACCCGACACCTGCCTGAATAAGTATCAAAAACTCCCTCTGAAACAATATACCAATCTAATATGCTTCAGACGAAGCATATTGTTTGTTTTGTTTTGTTTTTTAAATTATATAATGCATTCCCGCAGCTGTGTTTGCTAATCTATCAGACAGGCGTGATCGTTTAAGACAGGCATATGTGCGGACTCATGCCGGGGGGTCCTTCAGTAACGTTGTTTAGAGAAGATGGCCGCAGCGCTCCATTATCCAGCTAATGTTTCATCTTTTAATACTTATAATGATTTATTTCCTGACTGGACGCAGAGGGAAGTCAGCACAGGGGTGAGAAGTAGTCTTAATTACAATAGTAATCTCAATTAATAGAGTTGTGGTGTAGAGAAACGCGTTTATTAGGTCATAGACGGATGAAACTCGGTGAATGATGCAGCAGAACTGAACGAGTCTCATAACACAATAACATTTACCTGAAATCTGAATTTGTCTCATTTGATCTGTTATTTTCCTGTTTATTACTGTGAAGCTGCTTTGCTGTAGAAATAAATGCGACTTGACTTAGAGTAAATAGTAATTTGTATAATAATTTTTTTTGTGTAATTAATTAGTAACAGATTTTGTTATAATTTATAGATTAATCCAATGTGTGCGAGCCGAAAACGATAGAACTAAATGTTTATCTCTATAAAATTATATTTATTTATTTATTTAGCAGAAAAAAATGTTTCCGTAATATCTAGATTCATAATGAATTTTATTTTAATTAATATTCAAATTAATTTTAACTTTAAATAAAGTTTTTAAAAACTAATTTCAAGTCATTTAATTAATTTTACATAGTTTAATTAAATTTTTTTTTAAAAAAAGTTAAATTAAATAATTTAAGTGTAGTAATTTTTTTAATTTCTTTACATTTAAATAATTTTAAATAATTTTAGGTTGTGTAATTAAATACTTTTTAAAAAATTAAAGAAATTAATAACATTTAAATAATTTAATTAAATAATTTTAAATAGTGTAATTAAATATTTAAAAAAAAAGAAATTAATTGCATTTTAAATAAATTAAGTGTAATTGAAAAAAAAACATTTAAAATGTAATTAAATCATTTTGAATAATTAATATTGATGATAAAATTAAATCCTTCTTAGTTTTCTGTTCTTCATTTTAAAGTAATATCTAACCGTGACAGCTGATGTGAATGTGATCGTTTGTTCAGACCACCATCATGGCGGTGGAGTTTGATGGTGGAGTCGTGATCGGCGCCGACTCCCGCACGACCACCGGGTAAGAGAGAGAGACTGGTTATGAGTTGAGGTTATGAGTTTGATGATTGTGTCTAACAGACATATGATCTGTGCAGTGCTTACATCGCCAACCGCGTGACGGATAAACTCACACCCATCCACGATCGGATCTTCTGCTGTCGCTCGGGCTCGGCGGCCGACACGCAGGCCATCGCTGACGCCGTCACCTATCAGCTGGGCTTCCACAGGTACAGAGACCATCATCACCTTTATTTGGGTCACTATCCTAATCATGGGTTATATGACCAGAACTTTATATGAGTCATGTAATATCACATTAGAGATCTATTTATAAGTATATTTGGCTGGAAATTTCAACATGTTAGATACCAGCGACGTTTTCATTACCGTCGAAGCTCATCGTCTGATGAATCGCTCAGTCCTTTGCGGCTCCAGACGGACAACATTAACTCTGATTCTCTCTCTGGGCTTCAGTATCGAGCTGGACGAAGCTCCTCTGGTCCAGACAGCAGCCAGTCTGTTCCGGGACATGTGCTACAGGTACAGAGAGGAGCTGATGGCCGGGATCATAGTGGCCGGCTGGGACAAACGGAGAGGTGGACAGGTACGGCTTCAGCAGGAGCGGCACTCACAACAGCAGGAGGAGGAGATGTGCTCATATATGTGTATGTGTGTGTGTGTGTGTTCAGGTGTACACTGTGCCGGTTGGAGGGATGATGACCAGGCAGCCGGTGTCGGTCGGTGGATCCGGCAGCAGCTACATCTACGGATATGTGGATTCAAACTACAAACCCGAAATGAGCAAAGAGGAGTGTCTCAAATTCACTGCAGGAGGTCAGACGCTCGCATACATTCACACGCTACCGGTCATAAGTCTGAAATCATTTGCATGTTTCTGAAAGAGTCTCTTCTGCTCATCAAGGCCGCATTTATTTGTAAAAACAGTGAAATATTATTACAGTGTAAAACAGCTGTTTTCTGTGGAAGCCTGTTTCCACCACAGTTAAGTAAAAAATTATTCTTTAAGTCATAATATTGAGAAACTTATGAGTTAATATCTCATTATATTTAGAAAATGTCTCAATAATGACTAACAAGAAACTTTCTCAATATAATGAGATTATGACTTACAGAATTATATTTTTTACTCAACTGTGGTGGAAACGGGCTTCCATAGTTTGCGATTTCGAGCGATTTCTGTCCCTCCATTGAAAGTTACGCAACGGACACTAAAGACTGGAGTAATGATGCTGAAGTATATTCAAAAATATATTAAAAAAAAACACATACAAATGTTATTATCATAACATCATATCATCATGTGCAGCGCTGACTCTGGCCATGGAGAGAGACGGCTCCAGCGGAGGAGTGGTGAGACTGGCTGTCATCACGGAGCAGGGAGTGGAGAGACAGGTCATCCTCGGGAACCAGTTACCACAGTTCTCCACTGTCTGAATCTCACCGATCTGTCAGTTATGAAAGCATCAAGGTGTTTCTGCAGATGTTTGTCATACAAAGTTCCAATAAACATGACTTCTTTCAAACCGTTTCATGTGTTACTGTTTTATTCAAAGATCTCACGTTTCAGTGGAAGTGTTCACTTCTACATTTGCGAGGTGTTTTGGGGGCGGGACTGTTTGACTGACCAATGACAGACAGGATACGTTTCAATCATTATATTACAAAACTGTTTGTTACAAAAAGGTGAAACTGGGAATTGGCCCAAAGATGGTATAATAGAATGCTGAAAAAAGGCGTGAGATTTTTCTTTAAAAAAAAAAAAATGAGACTTGAAGGTAATTCATGTACATTAGTTCAGGCGATATTACTAATAACAGGGTAGTTTGTGCTTCCTGAACATAACTGATGTTAATAAATTATTTCTGTGGAATTTTCCAGTAAATTCATCAATGGCATGAAGCTACAGGACATGTATAATAGAAATATATAATAAAAGTCTGATTACACTGCAGAAAAATGTTCTTCCTCCGTATTTCTCGTTTTCCAGCACATATCTAAACATCCTTAAATCAAGATACATTTACTGGAGAAGCAAAATGCTTGAAGATGTTAAGCTATTTTCTGAAAAATGCGTCAAAATTAAGTGACTTTATGCTGAAAACAAAAATCTGTCAGCTTATTTTGTTGTAACAAATAAAACAATTTATTGGCTTGGAATCGATCAATATTTTAGAGTTAATGGACAAGACCAAATGATGTCTGATGGCGGTTTACTCCAGAGCGATGGTGGAGGGCTGGCCAATCAGAGAGCAGGACCTCTGATAGGCCACGCCCCCGTCTGCCAGCTCCCATTCCCCAACCACCCACTGCATCTCCTGCTGTCGTCCTCTCTCCTCCCTCAGGATCAGACTGTAGCGAGCACTCGTTCCCGCTCTGCTCTCTACCCAGCGTTCCTCTTCCTCTCTCCATCCATCTGCTTCCTCTTCTCGGCTAATCACCCTGTACAGTGTCTTCCTGAACACTTCCCCGCTCATCATCGGCTCTTGTTCCTTATCTCTCGCTTCGTCTGCTACAGAAACCGCTTCTATTTTAGAAGAAACATCTGTCCCTTCAGTCTCACTCGCTCTGTATTGCTCCTCCTTCTGGTTGATGAAGAGAACGCTCCGGAATACGGGTTGAACGTCTTTGATCTGTTCTAGGGCTAAAAAGCTCACACTCTCACCCTCATTCTCCCTTGTTTGGGTGTTTTCAGTGCATCTGTACGCCCGTAGGATGACCCCATCGCTGGCTGCGTGAGCCAAGCGGTGACGCTTGAGCCGCCGGTAGATGGTAAGGTAGTTTCTCAGGAGCCAAAGAAAGAGGAAACAGGACGTGAGCGCCGACAGCACGCACAGCAACACAAAGCCAGCAAATAACCACCAGCACCATGGAAGCAGCCTTCCATATGCATCACGAGCATCTGCCCAGTGCGGACCGAAGCTGGTTGGCGGTTCTATTCGGGCAGTGGTCCGTTTAGCAGTTGGCAGTTCAGTCTGGACCATGATCCAGGTATGCGGTTGAGGTCGGGTAGTACTTTGAAGTTGAGATCTGGTAGTAATGGGTCCAACGGTTGATGGGTTGGTGTGGACTGTGATTGTTGTCCTAGAGGTGTGCGGTTCAGGTCGGGTAGTACTTTGAAGTTGAGATCTGGTAGTAATGGGTCCAACGGTTGATGGGTTGGTGTGGACTGTGATCGTTGTCCTAGAGGTGTGCGGTTCAGGTCGGGTAGTACTTTGAAGTTGAGATCTGGTAGTAATGGGTCCAACGGTTGATGGGTTGGTGTGGACTGTGATCGTTGTCCTAGAGGTGTGCGGTTCAGGTCGGGTAGTACTTTGAAGTTGAGATCTGGTAGTAATGGGTCCAACGGTTGATGGGTTGGTGTGGACTGTGATCGTTGTCCTGGAGGTGTGCGGGTCCAGTTGGCCAGTACTTTGACCATGTGATCTGGCAGTTCTGGGTCCAGTGGTTGGCGACTCAGAAGTTGTGTGTTGTGTGTCGGCAAGTGATTTGGTGGTGTCTCGAGTGGGAATATCTGGTACAAGTTCTGGAAAAGTAACTGGTCTGGACAAGGGAGTGGTCCAGAAATCAAACCATTTTTTATCCTCAACTGTGACCCAGGACCCAGCAGGGGTCCAGGTTTTGGTGGAAGCGGGTAGGTGAGTAATGGTGGTGGTGTCATGTCTGGTAAAAGGGAATTGGAAATCCCAGTCTCCGCTGGGGTAGAGGGGTGGATCTGGAGGGCAGAAGTCATTCTCCTCCAGTTCAATGATGGGCCGTTGGAATAAGTGAGGCGGTCCAGAACACACAATGGTGTCGGCACCGGGAACGATATCGTTCGGTCCGTCATGCTTGTATATGTTGTGTTCCTGATCATTCAGGTAGCTGTGGAGGTAACCTACAGTGCAGCTGCAGAGCCAGGGATTGTAGGACAGGTAAACGTAAGGTAACTCAGGTTTAGACGAGAAGAACCCATCGGGCATCAGCGAGATGCTGTTATTCTCCAAATCAAATGTCTTCAGGCCGCTGGAAGACACTCGCTCCAAGAGGCGAGACGGCAGGGCGGGAAGCTTATTCCGAGACAGATGAATGACCTCCAGACGTGGCAGTTCGCTGAAGGTGGCGTCATGAAGGGAACGAATCTGGTTGCCGTCCAAGTAGATCTCCATCAGGTTGGGAGCGCAGCGGAACACCAATCCCCCCAAACCAGTTAACCTGTTACCAGATAAACGCAACACGCTCAGGTTCTCAAGCACTGGACCTGAAAGAAACACAAAGAGTTTGAGATCTTCTCTGAGACTTGTGTGAGATGGCTGCAGCGCTTCTGTTTACCTGGCGGTTCCAGCGTGGTGATGTGATTGTGGCTCAGGTCCAGCTCGTGCAGCTGTGTGAATCCAGAATACGAGGACCAGGACAGAGAACTGAAGTGGTTTTGTGTGAGAACCAGAACCTGCGTGTCTGGCTGGATCCCGTCAGGAACGGCCGTCAGGTTCTGACCCACACAGCTCACGCGGGGCCGGTGGTCCCGGTTCATGTCTCCCAGACAGCTGGCGCTCATGACGACACCGCACTGCATCATGAGGAAGATGAAGCGTCGCATGATGAAGACTGAAAGAAACAAAGGCATTTTTGAGACCTCACAAAACAAATTTCACTACAAAATCAAAAGAGAAATATATTGTTTAAAGACACTATTTGTTCAGTGACCTTATTTTCTCCCCAACTCTCATTAATGTAACATAAGAGATGGATTATTTTGTCCTCTTTATTTTGTTCAAAAGTTTGGGGTCAGTAAGAAAATTAACATTTCTATTCATCGAGGATGCATTGAATTGATCAAAAGTGACAGTAAAGACATTTATAATGTTACAAAAGATTTTACTTCAAATAAATTTAGTTCTTTTGAACTTTCTATTCATAAAAATAATCCTGAAATTTAAAAAGTATCATGGTTTCTACAAAAAAAACTGTTTTCAACACTGATAATAATCATAAATGTTTGTTGAGCAGCAAATCATCATATCAGAATGATTTCTGAAGGATCATGTGACACTAATGATGCTGAAAATTCAGGAATAAATTACTGTATATTCACATAGAAAGCAGCTGTTTTAATTTGGAATAATATTTTACTGTATTTTTGAGCAAATAAATGCAGTCTTGGTGAGAATGAGACTTTCAAAAGCATAAAAAAATGGTACCTACCCCAAACTTTTGAATTAGTGTAAATTTGTAAAGCAGAATTTTAAATACACATCATGACAGGAAGATTTACTACAGAATTAGAATTAGTACTTGAATGTTCTTGAGAATAACACAGAAAAATCTTAACGGTCTCTAAAATAGGATAATTTTACGCTAAATATAATTGACATTTTTGCGAGATACTCCAATATAACATTAAAAAACAGTAATAATAGTGATAGTAAACAATAGTATTGTCTTCGCCACACCACACAAATGAGATTCAAGAATAAATAATAATAAATAAATATATATGATTGTTTATTGAGTCCGTACCTCCGAGCACTGATGTCCGTATGAAGACGGTTTCCTCTCGTCTGGATGGAGAGCATCATATGTTCTGCTGGATTCACAGCTCTATCTCTCTTCCTCAGTATCAAACACAAACCACAAGCGCTTCTCCATATATGAGCATATATGCAATGACTTGTACACAATGGGTCTTTCCACATCAACCCCTGGCCTTTTATTCTTCCTTGGGTACAAAAACATGTTTCCTAGGAATCTCTTTAATTTCTGTAACAGCTGAAATCTAAAGCAATTATTATTATTGTAAAATGCATCTGTATGAAGAAGAAAATGTGAGCGCTGCCTATGTGAAACCTTTTGCAAAATGATGTTGGTGTTGTAGGTGCTTGTTCAATAGCTTTATGTCATGGATACTGTTTAATCTTTTTTACTGTTTTAAGCTAGATTGCTCAGAAAAACACCCGTCTTCAACGAACACCAAATAATGATGAACAACAGCAGAATTACTCTGTTTTCTTCAGCCAGACACTGAAGAGATACAACTACAAAAACACCAGAAACAATGTTGTTTTTATACATTTTCCTTTAATGACATTTTGCAGTTTTTAAACAGACATTTTTAAAACTCAAAAAGTAACTCAAAATCCAGAATAAAAGAGTAACAGAAGCGGCAGCTTGTGTCCAATGACACACGTGAGGTTCATCATGTCGGAAACAGAACGTCAACCTCAAAAAAACAAGAAAACAAAACCAAAACACACGCAAGTGAAGAATGCATGTGTGTGTTTGTGCAAATGAACTCTTTCTTCCATAAACATACGTGACGGCACAAAACACACATTAATCAATTAAATCATAATCAAACCAAAGAAGGCATGATGAATCTAAACAAGCATCATATATTACGGCAGGAAACAGTCTGCGAGGGTAAATAAGAGACATCATCATCAAAACACACACACAGTCAGAAGATTGTCCTGAAGTGTTAAAGGTCACGGTCAGAAATGCTCCTGTGCTACTTGAGTGATGTCATGTCTAAAGGTAATCTCGCATAACCCCGCCCACCTGCGACACAGTTACAGTGACATCACTGAACACAAGAACAGCCCCCCGTGTCTCATTTGCTCTGTCTGACGGGATACAGTGGGAATCTCCAGTGAGTGGAAATCGCCAGTGAGTATCTCAAATAGGAATCTCCAGTGGTAATCTAAAGTGGGAATATCCAGTGGGAATCTGCAATAAAAATCTTTAGTGGCAATATAAAGTGGAAATATCTAGTGGGAATCTCCAGTAAGACTCTCCAGTAGGAATCTCAAGTGAGAATTTCCAGTGGGAATCAAAAGTGGAAATATCCAGTGGGAATCTCCAGAGAGAATCTTCAGTGGGAATCTATAGAGGGAATCTCCAGAGGGAATCTCCACAGAGAATATCCAGTGGGAATCTCCAGTAAGACTCTCAAGTGAGAATTTCCAGTGGTAATCTAAAGTGGAAATATCCAGTGGGAACCTGCAGTGAGAATCTCTACTGGGAATCTCCAGTGGGAATCTCTATTGGGAATCTCCGTTGAAAATCTCCAGTGGGAATCTCCAGTGGGAATCTCTATTGGGAATCTCTATTGGGAATCTCCAGTGGGAATCTCTATTGGGAATCTCCAGTGGGAATCTCTATTGGGAATCTCTATTGGGAATCTCCAGTGGGAATCTCTACTGGGAATCTCCGTTGAAAATCTCTACTGGGAATCTCCAGTGAGAATCTCTATTGGGAATCTCCAGTGGGAATCTCTATTGGGAATCTCCAGTGAGAATCTCTACTGGGAATCTCCAGTGGGAATCTCTATTGGGAATCTCTATTGGGAATCTCCGTTGAAAATCTCTATTGGGAATCTCCGTTGAAAATCTCTACTGGGAATCTCCAGTGAGAATCTCTATTGGGAATCTCCAGTGGGAATCTCTATTGGGAATCTCCAGTGAGAATCTCTACTGGGAATCTCCAGTGGGAATCTCTATTGGGAATCTCCGTTGAAAATCTCTATTGGGAATCTCCGTTGAAAATCTCTACTGGGAATCTCCATTGAAAATCTCTACTGGGAATCTCCAGTGGGAACCTGCAGTGAGAATCTCTATTGGGAATCTCTGTTGAAAATCTCTACTGGGAATCTCCAGTGGGAATTTCTATTGTGAATCTCCAGTGAGCATCCAGCATGATGCGCCACTGCAGCCTCATGCAAGCGGGACCGATTCAGTTTTGCCACTCAAAATAATGTCAAACCGGATCAAACGACTGTCTGTGGCACAAAGGCACAGGAATCATAATCCAAATAAATAGCAAAAAATATTTCTGCCATCTGATTGAGTTTAAAACATCCGTCATCAACATGTTCACTCGCAACTTTAAAAATAATCCACAGAAATCCTGAAAAACATCAACTCTAAAACTCACACGACTTGCATCTTCACTCCACATTTCATTGACCTTTGAACTCTAAACATCACTTTCATCATCAGTGATTGACAGCTGTCAGTCATTAGTGTAAACTCATTCCAGCCCTACTGACTATTGCTTTCCTCACTGCTGCTCTTCTCATTTCTCTCCACTAATCTGAATCAATTGCTGGTTCGTTTCAATAAACCGGTTCTTGATTTGAGTCATTCTGTGATTTTCCCAGAAGTGTGTCTGTTTTTCAGTTAATTCATTTCTGGTTAAATGTTCATTATTTGAGCTGTAAAGTGTCTAAATGAGGTGGATCTATGTGATGAAGTCTTGTGTTGTTTAACAATTATCATCTGGCTCAGTTTATTCCACTAAAGTTTGGCTTTAAAAAAAAATGGAAAAATATAAAATAAATGAAAAATGATTCAAGCTGGTGATGAACAGCATCTATATGAACACATACTGAAGCCAGAATGTTCCTTCAAGGTGTTTGAGCTGTTCTGGTGTGAATCAGTCAGATGAATCATTAACAAGAACCGGTTCAAAAGAATCATGAATCAGAAGTTCCTCCTGCTGCATCTCCGATCTCAGACACAGACACACACACACTCTCACGGCGTTTCTGTCAGTGATCTCTGAGGTTATTGGAGTCTCATTAAGGCACATTGAGGCTAAACATACAAACACCCAAAACTAGTGCAAATCTGATGCACAACCAATCCGGGGCAGAGTCATTTCTGAGAGGTACGTGATACTGAACAACACCAAAAACAGTTGAGTAGTGATGTGGCGACTGTGCGTTACCAGAGTTTGGGTCAGTATGGGTTAACTAGTCTCGGGCCGCCCACACATGCATATTGCACTTAAAATCACGAGAGCTTTCCAGAAATCACAAGCTCTAATCTGATTGGATAATCAAGAGTCAGTGTGAATAAAACTCGACACCTAGAACGATAACCATAACGACATATATCAGCGCTCACACCATAACGTTCTGTTCATTATTATAAGTTTTGTCGACTGCTGCTTTAAATGCTCAAGTTCTTAAGGATGGATTCTGATTGGCTGTCAATGTTTTATCGGGAAAAAAAAGGTGATATTGTTCATTTACGTTCTTATTTTTATAGTTTGCCATTCTTGAAGAATTGGAACTGATTAAAACTTTTTTATTAATACATTATCGTTATAGTTATGGTTCCGGTTGCGTTTCTGACACTCTCTTCCTGTCTGAAGTGGGCGGTTCTTGGGCAGAATGAACTCGTTCTACTGATAGTCTGACGACACGAGACTGTTAACTAACCTACTAACCCATCAAAACAACACTGCTTGTATTTCATGACATCACGAGCAGAACGAACGCGCAGACGTCAGACGGGCGTTTCTTTACTCTTCAGGTCGGGGGCGCTGTACTGCCGTCTCATGCGCGGCGGGGTGACGTAGCCCTGCGGTTTTTGGTGTTTGCCGTGCTGTTGATCAGTGAACGCGTGCGGTAGAGTCTGGTAGGTCTGGGCAGCGGGTCGTTGGTGATTGACGTACGTTTGCGCGTACGCCCCCTCCCCACGT
>CM074451.1:317500-332500 GCA_037101425.1 Elopichthys bambusa | reverse complement strand
ACAACCATCCAATCAAAATCAAGCCCACATTTGTTCTTGTTTGGGAAGCGTTTCACTCGGATATACGACACACAATAGAGAAGAAAAGACGATCTTTTCGGTTAGGCTACATTAGCTGTATATAAAAACGTCTATGCAGTGTCTGACCTCCTCTCCATCTCCAGTTTGATGTCGATGCCCTGCTTCTCCAGCAGTTCTCTCTGAGCGTAGTTCCAGTCCGCCGGCTCCCCCTGCTGCTCCAGACAGCTGCTGCGCTCTCGCTCCAGACGCGCCTGCTCCGGGTGGTTGAATCGGAACACGTGGTTCTTGCCCATCACGACGCGGTTGCCTGCGACACGAGAGGTTGAGCTCAGGGTCATGTGATCACGAGGACGGCGGGCTCACGTTCACACAAACACACTCACCCTGTCTGAGCCGCACGCACTCGCTGATCTGCTTGCCGTTCACGTACGTCTCCGCTCCCTCCAGCGGCTCCAGAGTCACGTCCACTACAGACACACAGGAAGTGAGGGATCTGCATGAGCACGGTGTGATGGTGGATATGGTATGCTAATGAGGGGCGGGGCTCACAGCTGACCGAAGAGGACCCCAGCTCATGTTAGGCCGCACTTGTTATGATAGTGTCCATCAAGTTTAACCCTTTCACTACCTAATTTCATGTTCCAGGTCAAAAATGACCCGCCTTTTTAAATTGCTTATAAATCTCTCACTACGCCATATTATCACCAGACATTATTACATTAAATTATATAATCCTACTAGCATTTTCGAGAAAAAGAGCATCTTTTCTGGGTCAAAATGACCCAAACACAACATGAGCTTTAAAATAAGGGGAAATGATCAAATGAGGTCGAGCAGCTTTCATTGGTCAAGGATTCATTCACATGCAAATAACATCATTTGAAATGAGTCACAGTGGGATGTCGGCGCGCTCCAGTGGTTTGGTTTCACGTCATGCTAATGAAGCACAAACAGCACAGAGAAACTCGACTCACACACAGAAAGACTGTTTGTACGAGCAGAAGTGACATTTATAACAGGAGGAGCATGAGGAGGAAGGACAGATGGAAGGAGCTCATGAATGATGATCGTTCAGATGATACCTGTGTCAAATCCCAGCGACTGTTCCACCGTCAGAGAGAAAACCAGCACAGTACATGAGTGTGTGTTACTGACACAAATACACACACACATCTATATATTCTGCCTTCAGTGTGATTTTGTGATGCTGAAAATGCGGATGAAATCACAGAATCCAATTAAATCCAATAAAAATGGAATTTACAGTATCGCCTTTCCTCTACTATTGTGTGGAAGCGTCACTATTGCAGGTTCTGGATTCACTATACAGGCACTGATACTACCAGCTTACTGCACAGCCCTACACACACACACACACACACACACACACACACACACTCACACACACTCTCACACACACACACACTCACTCACTCACACACACACACACACACACACACACACACACACACACACACACACTCACTCACTCACACACACACACACACACACACACACTCACTCACTCACACACACACTCACACACACACACACACACACACACACACACTCACACACACTCTCACACACACACACACACACACACACACTCACTCACTCACACACACACACACACACACACACACTCACTCACTCACACACACACACACACACACACTCACACACTCTCACACTCTCACACACACACTCTCACACACACTCACACACTCTCACACACTCTCACACACACACACACACACACACACACACTCTTACCTTCTCCGTTGTGGTTAATGTAGCTGTAAAACACACAGTGCTTCTCTTTAATAAACTGACCACTGAGCTTAATGTCCACGTCCTTCTGACCAACCCTAGAAACACACACGCACACACAGATGATCCATAAACAATCAATCATCAGATCAGAGTGTATTTAAATTGGAAAACTTTTTGTTTAACACAATTAATTTTCAATTACAGTCAATTTGTTACAGTCTACAGCTGAACCAGATCACAACAGTTTTGATTCAGTCTGAACTAGATCATGATGGTTTTGATTCAGTCACCTGGTCACACCCTCTTTGATGTAGTACAGCAGACACTCGGACATCAGAGGATCCTCGTTTAGATTCACCAGATGAGGAGTCTGAAACACACACACACACGTGAGTATCTCTACACTGTGTGTTTACGTATTATACAGTTGTGTGTGTGTGTGTGTGTGTGTGTGTGTACTGACCCCTTTAGGTGAAAACACTCCAACAGTTCCTCCATCTTCTTTAATGGACACACCCATCTCTGCCAGAATCGACTCCCTGCACATGGAAATATACAGATCACATGATCCCGTTACTGTGTGTGTCCAGTATCACTGCTCACACTCACCTGACACAGTAAGACCAGTGCGCTTTACCTTTCCAGTCGTATAGACTCAGTCTTCCTCAGTTTCTCCTCCCACGTCTCATTCAGCTCAGCGATGATCTTCTCTGTTTCCTGCACACGCATGCACACACACACACACACACGCACACACACACACACACACACACATTAATGGTTTAGTAAGCGCAGGATGCTGACTGGTCAGGGTGTGATTGATTCATGCTCCGCCCACCATCATAACCCCGCCCTCTCATACCTTCAGTCTCTCCACTGCTTCCTCATTAGTAATCATCTCGCCTTGAAACTCTTCTAATTGGCTGTGGCCATCCAGTGAGGTGGGGTCACTCTCAGAGGCGGGGCCTTCTCCTGTGACAGGTGCAGAGGTGGGCGGGGCTCCATTAGAGGTGGGATCAGCAGGCATAAGAGTGACGCCAACACCATTATTATTGACTTCAGCAGCTAAAAGACAAACAGAGAGACATTTTAAACATTCTTGTGCGCACCAAATAGTGGTCGACAGATGTGTGTGTGTGTTGTGAGAGTGTGTGTGTACCTGGAGCGGCCATCAGTCGGCTCAGCCCTTGTGACAGCAGCAGGTCTCTGAGTCTGTTCACTTCCTCCTTCAGCTCTCGGATCAGACGAGCATTTGGATCCTCGTTAATTACAGCATTACAGCGGATCTGCTTTGCACGGTCAGCATATCTACACACACACACACACACACGCAAGCTGTGACAGTCGCAGTGATGGGTGGTTCATCCATTAAATGACTGGTTGATTGACATACCTGAGTGTGCTGAGCGTTTCCTCATAGTTAATATCTGCAGGACTGAGAGCAGCGATCATAGCAGTACGAGAATTACCACCTGAAACACACACACACGTTTCATAACCAGTACTGTTTCTTTGTTGGTGAGTGTGTGTGTGTGAGTGTGTGTATGTGTGTCTTACCCAGGTTCTCCTTCAGGATCCAGGTGAGCACTGAGTCTCTGTATGGAATGAACTCACTTTTCTTTCTTTTGCTGGTTTGCTGTTTGTCACATATAAACACACACACACTTACAGTCATTTAACAGACTAAGGCTTCAAATGGTACAGAAATACATCAGTAGCTTCTCTACATTCTTCTCATTACAAGCCCGTATGAGTTCTTTCTTCTGTGGAACATAAAGGAGACGTTCAGCAGGTAGTTCAGGCTGCTCTTTACCACACAATGACAATGAATGACAAAACAAAAGCATCAAGTCATTTCATGTGTTTGAATCCCATGTACTTTCATTGTCTTTAGAAACAGCAGCGTGAACATTTTGCTAAAGATGTATTTCCCAGGTATTCATACGGGTTTGCAGTAGTAGATGATGACGGATGAATCATTATACGAATCAACTCACCATTTCAGCCAGAGCGGAGATGACCTTCCCCAGAGTGGTGAGGGATTTATTAATGTTAGCGCCTTCCTGAAGGACAGACAGAGTTTGTGTGAGTGAAAGAAGGAGACAACACCTCTTCATTACAGATGGAAACATCAGTGCGGTACCTTTAATCTCAGGCCTTTGGCTCCGGATGAATCTGCCCGCTCGCTTCCTGCCAAATCCACCAGACTCACCTTACTGACCTGCACACGGCAGAGAACACATAACGCATAGAAATCACGCACCAGAGAACACGTGATGCACAGAAATCACACGCACACACCAGAAAACATGTGACGCACAGAAATCACACACACGCCAGAGAACATGTGACTCACAGAAATCACACGCACACGCCAAAGAACATGTGACTCACAGAAATCACACGCACACACCAGAAAACATGTGACTCACAGAAATCACACGCACACACCAGAAAACATGTGACGCACAGAAATCACACGCACATGCCAAAGAACATGTGACTCACAGAAATCACACGCACACACCAGAAAACATGTGACGCACAGAAATCACACGCACATGCCAAAGAACATGTGACTCACAGAAATCACACGCACACACCAGAAAACATGTGACGCACAGAAATCACACGCACATGCCAAAGAACATGTGACTCACAGAAATCACACGCACACACCAGAAAACATGTGACGCACAGAAATCACACGCACATGCCAGAGAACATGTGACACACAGAAATCACACGCCAAAGAACATGTGACTCACAGAAATCACACGCACACGCCAAAGAACATGTGACTCACAGAAATCACACGCACATGCCAGAGAACATGTGACGCACAGAAATCACACGCACACGCCAGAGAACATGTGACGCACAGAAATCACATGCACACGCCAGAGAACGTGACGCACAGAAATCACATGCACACGCCAGAGAACATGTGATGCACAGAAATCACACACACATGCCAGAGAACATGTGACGCACAGAAATCACACACACACACGCCAGAGAACATGTGATGCACAGAAATCACACACACACGGCAGAGAACATGTGACACACAGAAATCACATGCCAGAGAACACATGATACACAGAAATCACACGCCAGAGAACACGTGGAGGTCAGAAATCACACACACACGGCAGAGAACATGTGACACACAGAAATCACATGCCAGAGAACACGATACACAGAAATCACACGCCAGAGAACACGTGGCGCTCAGAAATCACACACACACGGCAGAGAACATGTGACACAAAGAAATCACATGCCAGAGAACACGTGACGCACAGAAATTACATGCCAGAGAACACGCGATACACAGAACTCACACGGCAAAGAACGCGTGACGCACAGAAATCACACGGCAGAGAACACGTGACGCACAGAAATCACACGGCAGAGAACACGTGACGCACAGAAATCACATGCCAGAGAACACGTGACGCACAGAAATCACACGCCAGAGAACACGTGACGCACAGAAATCACACGCCAGAGAACACGTGACGCACAGAAATCACACGCCAGAGAACACGTGACGCACAGAAATCACACGCCAGAGAACACGTGACGCACAGAAATCACATGCCAGAGAACACGTGACGCACAGAAATCACACGGCAGAGAACACGTGACGCACAGAAATCACACGCACACGGCACATTCAAGCCCACGCAATCACACCGTCAGGTGTATTATTATAGTTAACTAGAACCACAAAAAACATGTTTGTTAACTGAAATAAAATGAACATTATATTACATTACATATTCAGAAACTTGAAGCCACTGTAAACTGAATCTTTTCTATCATAAATATACAATAATATCATATTTTGTACCATCAACAAAATATTAATAATAATAATAAAAGTGATCTTTCTGACATGACCTGAATGCACCAACACACACTTTACTGAAACACACACACACCTTCTCAGTGTCGAGGCTGGTCAGCTGATCTCTGCGGCGCTGAGTGAAGACGATAGTGAAGACGGCGTGTGATCGACTGCTCGTCTCATTCATGTTCGTCGCTGCCACCGTCCTGATCAGTCAATCAAAGTCACGTTGAGGAACATTTAATCAGAATACAGGAGTAACACGGATGTTAATATGGATAACACGTACCGGGCCTTGTTCCCCGAGTCCATGAGGTCTCTGATGTCCTCGTAGGAGGTCACAGCGAGTTTGGACAGGTCCTCGACGTACGGCCCCATGATGGGATGCTCTCGGACTCGCAGCGCACCTTTACTCTTAGGGTTCAGCAGATCTCGCACTCGCTCACAGTAGATCTCCATAAAGGACACCTGAACACACACATCAACACACTGCAGTGTCAGCATCACATTTAGTTAACAAGCGATATATTGTGATATCATCTATATTGGCTTTATATCGGCCATCAAAAACTCATATCGTCATGTCAGGAGTGTAAAGCAGCACCTCTACGGAGTAGGACAGCTCTGGATCGGCGTTCTCACTGGTGCGTTTGAACAGATCTTCACACATCTGCAGAGAGATGGACACATGATCATTAAACACACGTATGAGAAGACTTGTCTGTGTGTGTGTGTGTGTGTGTGTGTGTGTACCTGAGGGATGATGCCTTGTTGTCCAGGCTCTTGTTTCCCCATCATGGTGTAGGATTTTCCCGCTCCGGTCTGACCGTAGGCGAAAATACAGACGTTGTAGCCTTCGAAGGCGTGAAGCAGCATCTCCTCCCCGATGTCCAGATACACCTGCCGCTGGGACGCGAACGCCGGGTCATCCTCCTGCACACACACACACACACACACACGGGACAGTGAGTTCAGAGCCGCGGCACGCAGGCGACAGCAGCAAACGTAGCAAACGCAGCGAAGGGTCGTACCGTGCTGTGAGACCAGTAGGAATAGTCAAAGCTGAAGTTCTTGGCTGCTTCTTTGGGCTGTTTGGGGTTCAAGATGCCTGAGAGGAGCAACACATATGTGCTTACAACTGTACATTATTAATAATAAATAATAATAACTGTATTGTGTGTGTGTGTGTGCTCACAGGTGGTGTTTCCCTGCATCTGTATGACACATTTAGCATCTCGGTTGTTTTCGCGGGAACTGAAGGGCCGAACTCTCACTGCTACCTTCACTGAGGCGGCCATGCTGAAAGACAAAACAACAGCCAATCAGGGGTCAGACACAGTACACAAAGTTTCTCCAGACCAATCAGACGCCAGGGTCGAGAAATGTTCCTCTGAGAATGGAAGACTAGTGTACTGTACAGTAAATACAACGTTCACTACCGACAGTTTGTTTATTGTGTACGCCGCATTTTGACAAATGTCTGTTCCATACGTATATAAATCCACAAAGACAGAAAGACAGGAGAGTGAGAAACTCTTTCCAGTTGTGTTCTCCGCTCATTTCCCTGTGTGTGTGTGTGTGTGTGTGTGCTTTAACACATTCCAGCTGTGTGTGTGTGTGTGTGTGTGTTACCATGCCAACAGCGCTGTTTTAAACTCTTGTACATGTCAGTCACATAAATCACACACTGATTATTTTAAAAAAAGGACGTTCACAGGCCTGAGATCTCGATCAGATCTCACATGACTCTCTGAATGAGCAGAAGAACAGGCCGAATCTGTTCTGTTAGCATCATGTGACTTCTGATATAAATTTATTACACTCTGAGTGTTTAAAGGATCAGTTCACTTCAGAATTAAAGTTTCCTGATCATTTACTCTCCTCCATGTCATCCAAGATGTTCATGTCTTTCTTTCTTCAGTCGAAAAGAAATGAAGGAAAACATTCAGGATGTTTCTCCACTTCACTGGGGTTCAACGGGTCCGCTTCACGATCCCAGACGAGGAATAAGAGTCTTATCTAGAGAAACCATCTGACATTTTATAAAAACAATAAACATTATATACTTTTTAGCCACAAATGCTCATCTAACACTGCTCTGTGATGCTCCACGCATGACGTAATCATGTTGGAAAGGTCACGTGACGTAGGAGGAAGTACCGATCCAGTGTTTACAAAGCGAACGTCAAAGACTAAATCAAACGGCCTTTACAAGAAAGGGTAAAACAACAACGTCGGACGATTTTGAAGTTGTAGGAGAAAATGAGATGGAGTTTTTCGCTCTACCGCGGTACTTCCGCCTACGTCAGCATCACAGAGCAGTGCGAGACGAGCATTTGTGGATAAAAAGTATATAAATGTTTATAGTCTTAGAGCTGAAACATGACAAACTGTGGCCCAGGTCAGGAAGCAGACATACTGGCTAAACCGACCGCCTGCCAGCTGCCTCACGTTACAGAAGTCAGATAATTCCCAACACATAGAAACTCTTTCACCTAGATATTATCACATAGAGACTGTGTCTGTACCCCGAATCAGTAAAAACAAAAAACTTCCAAACCCATTTAATGGTAAAAATTTAATTGATGTTCAACAAATAAAAAATAGAGATAGTAATGATAAACAAATGATAAAGCTTGGGTTGTTAAATATTAGATCCCTTTCATCAAAAGCACTTATTGTAAATGATATTATCACAGACAATAATCTAGATATGCTGTGTTTGACAGAAACTTGGCTAAAACCGGACGATTACATTACTTTAAATGAGTCTAGCCCTCAAGGTTATGATTATCGACACAATCCTCGTCAGAAAGGCAAAGGGGGAGGTGTTGCTGTAATTTATAGTAATATTTATAGTATTAGTCAAAAGTCTCTCAAATATAATTCCTTCGAAGTGATGGTACTTTACGTAACATTATGTAAGTTGACATTTGTGTTGGCTACTGTATACAGGCCACCAGGACACCATACAGACTTTATCAAAGAATTTGCTGATTTTCTGTCGGAGTTAGTACTAGCTGCAGATAAAGTACTTGTTGTTGGTGATTTTAATATCCATGTAGATAATGAAAAAGACTCATTGGGATTGGCATTTGCAGATATTCTAAACTCTATTGGTGTTAGACAACACGTGTCAGGACCCACTCATTGTCGTAACCATACCTTAGATCTAATATTGTCATATGGAATTGATATTGATGCCGTTGAAATTCTGCAGCAGAGTGACGACATCTCAGATCATTACCTAGTCTCGTGTATACTACATTTAGTCAAAACAGCTAAACTGCCTCCCTGCCATAAATTTGGTAGAACCATCACTTCTACCACTAAAGAACGCTTTATAAATAATCTTCCTGATCAGTTTCATCGCCTTAGCATGCCAGACAGCTTAGAAGACCTCAATGTTGCAACTCAGTTGCTCCTTTGCGTTTAAAAAAGATTAAGGAAATTAATCCAACGCCATGGTACAACGAGCACACTCGGGCCTTAAGAGAGCAGCCAGAAAAATGGAGCGCAGCTGGAAGAAAACAAAACTAGAAGTATTTCGCATTTTGTGGAGGGAGAGAATGGTTGAGTACAGAAAGGCCTTAAAATCTGCTAGATCTGCCTATTTTTCAAAACTTTTAGAAGAAAATAAACAAAACCCTAGGTATTTATTTGATACAGTGGCTAAATTAACAAGAAATAAAGCTTCAACTTCTGATGTTTCCAAAGAGCACAGCAGTGATGACTTCATGAACTTCTTAGATTGATAATATTAGAAAAATTATAACCACGCAACCGTCTACTACAGTATTGCGTCAGACGGTGCATTGTAGTATCCCTGAGGAAAAATTCAATTCATTTACTCCTTTAAGAGAGGAAGAACTGTCTAAACTTGTTAAATCGTCAAAATCGACAACATGTATGTTAGACCCTATACCAACTAAGCTATTGAAAGAGATGCTTCCAGAGGTCATAGATCCTCTTCTTAATATCATTAATTCATCTTTATCACTAGGATACGTACCAAAAACTTTTAAGATGGCTATTATTAAACCTCTTATTAAAAAACCACAACTTGATCCTAGAGAATTAGTCAATTACAGGCCAATCTCAAATCTCACTTTTCTGTCAAAAATACTAGAAAAGGCAGTATCATCACAACTATGTTCCTTTTTAGAAAGAAATAGTATCTATGAGGATTTCCAGTCAGGATTTAGACCATACCATAGTACTGAAACTGCTCTCATTAGAGTTACTAATGATTTGCTCTTATCATCAGATCGTGGTTGTATCTCTCTATTAGTGTTACTGGATCTTAGTGCTGCATTTGACACTATTGATCACAATATTCTTTTAAATAGACTCGAAAATTATGTTGGCATTAGTGGAATTGCATTGTCATGGTTCAAATCATACTTATCTGACCGTTATTAGTTTGTAGAAGTAAATGAAGAGAGGTCATATCGATCACAAGTTGAATATGGAGTACCGCAAGGCTCGGTACTAGGACCATTGCTTTTCATTCTGTACATGCTACCCTTAGGAGATATCATCAGGAAGCATGGCGTTAGTTTTCACTGTTACGCTGATGATACTCAGCTCTATATTTCTTCGCGCCCTGACGAAACTTACCAATTAACGGAATGCATAGCTGATATAAAAAATTGGATGACCAGTAATTTCCTACTACTAAATTCAGAAAAAACAGATATTCTAATTTTTGGACCAAAAACGTCCTCACGTAATAACCTAGAATACTGTCTAACACTTGATGGCTGCTCTGTTAAGTCTTCGTCGTCAGTTAGGAACCTGGGTGTGCTCTTTGATACCAATCTTTAATTTGAAGGCCATGTTTCTAGCATCTGTAAAACCACATTCTTCCATCTTAAAAATATATCTAAATTACGACATATGCTCTCGATGACAAATGCAGAACAGTTAGTTCATGCGTTCATGACCTCAAGGCTAGATTACTGTAACGCTCTACTAGGTGGTTGTTCTGCTCGCCTGATAAATAAACTACAGCTCGTACAAAATGCAGCAGCTAGAGTTCTTACTAGAACTAGGAAGTATGACCATATCAGCCCGGTTCTGTCAACACTGCATTGGCTTCCTGTTAAACATCGTATAGATTTTAAAATCTTGCTAATAACTTACAAAGCACTAAATGGTTTAGCTCCCCAGTACCTGAGCGAGCTCTTAATGCATTATAGTCCTTCGCGTCTATTGCGATCTCAGAATTCAGGCCAGCTAATAATACCTAGAATATCAAAATCAACTGCAGGCGGCAGATCCTTCTCCTATTTGGCACCTAAACTCTGGAACAATCTTCCTAGCATTGTTCGGAAAGCAGACACACTCTGTCAGTTTAAATCTAAACTAAAAACGCATCTCTTTAACCTGGCATACACATAACACATTATCAATTTATTTTTTCAAATCCGTTAAAGGATTATTAGGCTGCATAAATTAGGTCAGCCGGAACCGGGAACACTTCCAATAACACCAGATGTACTCGTTACATCAGAAGAAGAATGGCATCTACGCTAATATTAGTCTCTCTGTTTATCCCGAGGTTTACCGTAGTCAGCCGGATCCGGGCCGTATCCGGGTGAGATCGAGGACCTGCGCCTTGACACGACCACAACACAGCCCTGAAGTATCAGCAGAGATTGAGTCAACTAGATCATCCACTATGAAGGCCTCATCAACATGACAACCAGTGGCGCATCTCCTCAACAACCGTCCATACCGGTGTGATGAATACGATCCTCAACTGGATGGAACTGAATTAAACACTTTGAATGTTGCGATCCTATCTGACTTATGATAGCAACCTGAGTCGTAACAAAGCACTGTTCGCCAGAGGAGAACTGGCCCCCCGACTAAGCCTGGTTTCTCCCAAGGTTTTTTCTCCATTTTAACACCTGTTTGCCACCTGATGTCACCTGTTGGAGTTTGGGTTCCTTGCCGCTGTCGCCTTTGGCTTGCTTAGTTGGGGACACTTGATATTCAACAGTGCTTTGATCTGCCTGCATTGACACTATTCCTTACGAGCTGCTGTGCAGCCAAAATAATGTACCAGTTATCACTGTAAAGCTGCTTTGACACAATCTACATTGTAAAAAGCGCTATATAAATAATGGTGACTTGACTTGACTTGATATTGTTTAGAAAATGTCCGATGGTTTCTCTAGATAAGACTCTTATTCCTCGTCTGGGATCGTGAAGCTGCACTGAAACTGACATTTGGACCCGTTGAACCCCAGTGAAGTGGAGAAACATCCTGAATGTTTTCCTTCATTTCTTTTCGACTGAAGAAAGAAAGACATGAACATCTTGGATGACATGGAGGAGAGTAAATGATCAGGACATTTTCATTCTGAAGTGAACTGATCCTTTAAAGATTACACTGTGAGATTAATAGAAGAGCACTGAATCAATCAGACTTTGAATCCTTCACATCAACTCAAACACACACACACACAGACACACACACACACACACACAGACACACACACACACACACACACACACAGACACACACACACACACACACACACACAGACACACACACACACACACACACACACAGACACACACACAGACACACACACACACACACACAGACACACAGACACACACACACACACACACAGACACACACACACACACACACACACAGACACACACACACACACACACAGACACACACACACACACACACAGACACACACACACACACACACACACACACACAGAGAGTCAGAGGGTGTTTAAAGGGCAGAGAGGAATGTCATGTGTGTTTGCTGTTTAGCTGCTCCAGCTGTCACAATGAACACACACACACACTCACACACACACTCACACACACACACTCACACACACACTCACACACACACACACACACACACACACACACACACACACACTCACACACACACACTCACACACACACACACACACACACTCACACACACACACTCACACACACTCACACACACACACTCACACACACACTCACACACACACTCACACACACACACTCACACACACACACACTCACACACACTCACACACACACACACTCACACACACACACTCACACACACACTCACACACACACACACACTCACACGCAGCTCTAATCTGTTCAGACATGTTTGTGTCTCTCTGTTGCTCATAAATATACTGTCATTATAGGATGATTTAATAAATGCAGGAGTGACTTTAATGGTAAATGCTTTAATCATTAAAACTCAATTAACTGATTAACCCTGTGAGGCTTCTTAGACACAAACAGCTCTAAATGATCAAAGCTTTGCTGATGAACCTGTCGCTCACATTTCTGATTGATGGTTTAGACTGTTTTATCAACATAAGAATCACTTTGATATTGTTAGTCATATTTCAACTGGACTGAAGCAGCTTTACTTGATTATCCATTATTATTTATTAGAAAATCATTCATCAGCATCTCTCAATCATCATAAAAACTAAGCATTTAAATATCATCTTACTAAAACATTATTGGCAGATATTGGTATTTATATGCACTTTCTGTCAGTATCCGCTCTACTGTAATAAACATGTCATTACAAGCATCAGTATTTCATCATATAAATATGAGCATGTGCACCAAACTGCATATTTTTGCTCAGTTTGAGCCTCTGAATTATTTTTCACTATATCAGATTAATATGAGCCATAAAAGACTGACGGATCAAATATGATACTCAACATGAAAACATTAGATTATTTCATGTGTCAGACTTCACAGGGTTAATCCATACATGATGATTGACAGATGATTGTATTAAGCTTTGAGGGAAAATGACTCACCTTCACCGAGAACCGTTGAGATCCGGATGAGAGGCTTCGCCGTGAGTTTACCGGAGGACGCGGGCGGGGGCGCTGCGACTCTCGGTTTCTGACTTTCACTCTATTTATATTTACACACAAACTTTGACAGTTTTGCACGTCTTTTCTCTACTATTTGTGCGGCTGACGGGCGAGTCTCCCTCTCGTTAAATCCCGGAGCCGCGCGAGATTCCCGCCGGTGTCCTTTAGCTGCTGTCACGAGCGCCGGTGAGAAACTTTCCAGCGGAGGCCGCGCGCGGCTGATCGCCCGCAATCCCGTCGGTGACGCTGCTCTCCAGCCGCTGGAACGCTCGTCCGGCGTGTTTCGGGGCCGATGAGGATGTTTTTAGGGACAAGAAAATTAAAAATATAGAGGAAAAAGTCGCCGCTGGCCGCGGTGTGTGCGCGCGCCCCCCACCCCGTCCTGTCCTGTCCTCTCCTCGCGCAGCCGAGAGTCCAGCGAGTGACGTCATGAAAGCGAACCGGACACCGGGGCGGAACCTTAAACACACACAAAACACACACTAAGATATTTACACTTTGAGACACACAGATGCAGTCATGTAACAACATACGGAATGATCAAATATACGGGCCATTCTACTGCTGTCCCACAATCCAAAAACACGTTTGAAAAGCATTTAAGTATTCACACGTTAGATGTTTACTAAGATCCTTCTATTATCTATTGAATCACACAATAATATTTAAAATATCAGTAAGTTTGATATATATAAAATCATCATTTATTGGGAGGAGTCTGTCCCGAACCCCTAAACTTCAACTTGTGAAAATGATATTGAAATAATTTTTTTCCATTGTTGTTTTTAAAAAATATATGTTTTTTAAAAAAAATATTTTTAAATCATGAAACTTTATGTAAAAAAAAAAAATGTGTCCTTCATGTTCACGTCACTACCGAAACAGTGTTTGAGTCCATCGTCTGAGACTGATTTTAACACACTTCTGATCAGGAAATATCCCTCCCTCTCTCAGCCTCTCTTTCACAGCAGATCAGTCCATCATTCTGAGTTAAACGCGTTCAGAAGTCTGAAAATCTGTGTGTCGCTTTAAGGAACGTCACTAACAAACACCTTTTTCTGAAATCAAGCAAACTTTTTCAGGTTTTTATGTGTGTAAAACTGTTCAGAGCTGTGCTAGCTAACCATGTGCTGATTAGCATCTTTGAGGCTCGAAAGTATCTGAAATTCAGTTTCAGTCGTGACTGTTTCGGTAATGACATCATTGTTTCGGTAATGACATCATTGTTTTTTTTTTTTGTTTTTTGTTTTCTGTTATTCATTAAATTTAGTTTTTATGTTTAGTTTATATAGATCTGTTCAGAGCTGTGCTAGCTAACCATGTGCTGATTAGCATCTTTGAGCTAGACTCAAAACTATCTAAAATTGTCACTACCGGCACATGTGAAGTTTCGGTAGTGACAAAATGGGACACATAATCATTTATAGTTAATCATTAGTATTTTAATATGTTTTAGT